>APFE030173827.1:3340-49805 GCA_000404065.3 Pinus taeda | reverse complement strand
TTTTTTAATGAGGTTGACACAGTAAAATAACTATCCTCATAACCCTTGTTTCATTTTTTAACGAGCTTGACACAAGATCAGGAACTATGCTCGACCAGACCCAGTTTCATTTTTTACGGAGCTTGACATAGGAAAGTGAACTGTGCTCCGACAAGATCTAGTTTCATTTTTTAAGGAGCTTGACATAGGAAAGTGAACTATGCTCTGACCAGACCCAGTTTCATTTTTTAAGGAGCTTGACATAGGAAAACGAACTATGCTCTGACCGAACTTCATCATACTGAACAGGAAGTCGTTGCTTCCAAGAGTGTCACTCCCAGTGGAAGGACAACTCTTGGAAGTCAGGACCCAATGCCCCTAGGACACTATGCACGACAGCATCATCACTGGATACATGCATGGGATAAATAGCCACGTAGTTGACTTGTGGTGGGGCAGATACAACCGGTGGAAAAAAACCAGGAGGGGATGACAACTGCGTAGGAGGAACCGGGGGACTAAAGAACGATAATTGATCTATAGTCACGATCCTTCCGTCGTGTGGAAAGCAAACCACACGGAAAAGTGAAGAGACAAGGGCCCCCATGGCATAAACATAGTCACGACCAAGGAGAAGACTGAAATCTAAAGCACCTTGGGTAACCAATACATCTATATAGATGGTTTTGCCTCCCAAAGTAATAGGGAACTTCAGAAGGATCCCTAATGGTTGACTGGTTCCTCTTGCAAACACCATCAGATTCTGTGCGACTGACACAAGATGTGGGGAGCCCAAAGCTTGCCAAGTAGTGGAAGGCATGAGACTGACAGATGCACCCTCATCTAAGACAGTGCCAGGTACTGCTTTATCATAGGCATGTACTATAATCTGGAAAGGCACATGGGATGGAAGGCGGAAGGCGGTCAAATGACTCCAGTCGAAGGAAACGACTGAACTACTTGGTGGGGGAATCATATGATTGCCCCCTGCTCTAAAGGAACCGAAGAAGGACTCTCTGGATAAGCTGGGATAGGAGGGTCATTTTTGGACTCAGGAGAATCTGATGACACGAGAAGAACACGAGCATGACGCTCGTCCGAAATGCAGTGATCGACGGGTGGTAAACCTGAGTCGACACTCTTTTCGACTAATGGTTGGTTTGGAACAGGCTTAGCACAACCAGGTTCAGAAAGAGGAGGATGGACAAGAGAATAATCTAAGTCAATCTCTTTGTCGACAGAGAGAGGGTCTAAAGAGAGCCTCTGATAACCGACAGGGAGTTGGGGTGAAGAAGCTGTAAGACATTCCAAAATAGCGGAAGCTTTGTCCATGAGCGGACAAAGGTGAAGGAGATGATTGCCTTCACATAGCCTACAGGGGAATCAAATCTTCCCTTCCTTCTTACCATTTCCAGTTGATAGGGTAGCATTGCCATGAGCTTCAGAGGACGATGAGGGGCAGGCCAGATCGTGAGACCATACTTCTAAGATCCTAGGAATGCCAGGACAATCACGGAGAAGATGGTCTCCCTTGCACAATTTACAAGGAAACTTAACCTTCCGTGGAGGGGTAGAAGGAGTTCCGACCTGTGCTATACTCGGAGCAGTAGCTGCACTTTTAGCCTCTCGCTTATGAGACTTCTTCTTCTTCGTCTTCTTAGCCACCTGGTTACTTGAATACAGAATTTCACCAGGCGAAGTAGAAGATGAGGACGTAGAAATTGGCGAAGAAGGGGAGAGGTCCACGTTGGAATCAACATGATGTTTTTCGGGTGGAGGAACTAATTGAGCAGTAGTTGAGACGTTAGAGACTACAGGTTGAGAACAACCAAACAGGCAACCCAACAGTTAACCTAGGAAGGGACAACGTTGCCATGTAAGGAGCACCAACATTCCCAAAAGGAGGAAAATGACCAGGATTCCCATCAGAGGGGATTCTTGGGTTGGTGGACTCTGGAAAAGTTGCCATCAAAACTGAAAATCACACACGGGGCTGAAAAGAGTCAAGACACACAATCAAACAGCCAACAAGCAAAATCTAACAGGGTGTGTAATCGCGGGTGATTTTGATTTTAAGACACAAGGACATAACTTGACCTTTTCATCTCTAAAGAGTCGAGAAAAGGAAAAAAGACGACTCTAGTCGCCTTCGAATGTTTAATGAGCCCAAAGTGACAAATGCTCAAATGAGCCTTTTCTTTTAGGGAGTCCGAAAATGATCAAAAGTGACTATTCTCGAGAACTAGGCAAAAGGTTTACCAGACAATCCGTAAAACTACATATACACCTTGGCAATCGTAAGAAAACCAAGGACTTTCCGTATGACAGTCAATCTTCTCGAATGCTGTGTTCGGTGCATTTCGGGTCGTAAGGTGGCAGACACGGCTTCCTATGATAAAGGATGATAACCTAGTGGGGTCTCCCCATATACTCGACGGTACATGGGAGCACAAATCCGTACTAGACCACTATTGAGTCACAGAAGGAGGAATCACCCAACCTTGAGTGGAACAAAAGTGACTAGGTTTAACGACGCCGGAGCACGTCTCTAGCCTAGACCTCTAACCAATGTGCGTTATGTTCCAATGCGTTGTTAGATTCATTCAGTTCATTCTAAAGTTGATCTTGGATTATGTTTCAGTTTTCAGGCCTTACCGTATGTAATGTCTCAAAATTTCCTAAATGCGAGCTATATGCCACAATATATCATTTCATTCGATGAATGTTAACTAAAGTAAGGAGATAGTTTTCATTCACTTCCAATAATGCAAAAAATTGATCACTAAGAGAAAATATAACAAATTCTCTAATGCACTAATTTCATCAAGAAAAACTAATGCAAATCAATTCCAAAACAGTTTTTATTTTTATGTGTGTGTTTAAAACAAGCATAAAAATATGTAAATTCAAATCAAAGAAAACTGATTTAAATCTACGATTGATTTTCAGAATGTAAACTATGCAATTGTAATCTATGCACAATTCACTTGAAAAGTATGCAAATGTAATCTATGCACATTTTTCATTCATATTCTGAAATGAGAATTCTAATTATGCAAGTGTGATCTATGCAAGAGAATTCTCAAAGACAAGATGATTCTAATGTAATCTAAGAACCAATCAAGTGCAAATCAAGAAAATTGGGTGAAAGTTCCAAAAATCAAAAAATAAAAACACTCAAAGGCGATTAACACTCATACACAATTTAGCCCCCTCCGGCAAATGAGGGGGAATTTGTTTTGCAAAAACAAAAGCAAAAAGATGCAAAATTGTGAAAATACTGAGACAAACCTCCAAGTAATGACCAAAGGAAATCAAATTAAGAATTTCTCAAAACCGAGACTAAAAACTAGTCAAACAAGACTCCAACACACTCAAGTAGTCGAAAAAAGGTACCCAGAACAAAGACCAAGCTCAGGAGGCACAAGACTGAGCAAACTTCAAAAGTTCTCAGGCTTGGCACGACTGTCAGGCTGCAACTAGTGCCTTTTTAGGATTGGCGCGGGTTGTAAATTAGCAACTAGCGCCAATTGGCGCAACTGTTGCACTATAATAGCGTGCTAGTCAAGTTTGCTATGCAAAAATAAGAAACAAGCAATCCAAAGCTAGGCCAACAATAACCAGGTAAACCAAGAGGCGAGAAACAGTAAAAGGACTCAACCCAGAAGGCTAACCAAGTAGGTAAAAACCAAGAAACAACCAAAAAGACAGACAAGCTCCCCAGTGGAGTCACCAAATTGTTGAGGAGGTAAATCCCCTCTACGGATAGAGGTGCTCCCTACTAGCTCAGATTGCGTCTAGCAACAATCATACAACGCTACCACGCAAGTTCCTAATTGCAAATTAAAGACCAATGATGAGGGCCTACCTAGATTCCAACGCTAGTGCTTGTAGAAGAGTTGACGCTCCCGTTCCTTTGCTCCGCCAGATCACGATCCCCACGATCTCCGTGAATGGACACCTGCACATACAAAGAACGACACAAACACAAGCATAAAATCCAATAGATGCAACTATATATCAATAAGAAAGGAGATAACTCATCATCATTACAAAGAACAATAAGAGTGGAACCATAACAATAGTAATCTATTAATGATGAACAAAGAAGAATACAACCATAGTCCTGACGTCAAATCCTCGTTTGGCTGGGTGATCGGCAGCACATGTCTTGCAAAGCTCGTTGAGAATGGGAACAAACCTCTCTCTCCTTGGTTATTTGGACAAGAATCTCCTTACTTAGATTTGGCCTTATGGGAATGAAGAAGGTTCTTGCAGCATGAAGCTCTTAACAACTTGACAATTCTCAATCTCTGGAACTAGTTTTCCAAGGAAAATGGACAAGTTTTTATAGATGGAGGAGGGGGAGTTGGGGTCATCCACAATAATCATGGGATTGGATTTATCACTAAAGAAGCTTCTATGAGAGGTGGCAAACCACTTCCTCTCTATGGAAATCCAAAGCCAAACCACCCAACTCAAGATAGATTCAGTACAGGAATTTGTTAGGACGAATCTTCCATTGTTTGTTTGTTAAAAAACACCACTGATTATGGTTTGCGTGAGTACGACTTTGTGACAGAACGCCAACGGGCGCACCCTCTTTGGAGGATTTCCCCCATTGGCGCGAGGGCTGCACTATGGAACCGCGCAAATGGAAAAAGGGTTATTTTTAGGGGTTTTTAGCAGGAGATGTCTTCAGGGCAAATGAAGTTCAAGTTCAGGGGAATGCAATGCAAGTGTTTGCAGGTCATGTCACTTCTCATAGGTCCTGGAATGAGTCCTCCAAGATGCGGGAGAGGGGTAATAGGGACGGTGACAAATTACTGTGTAAAAAGTCCGACTAAGATAATAGATCACATGTTCACTTTCGAATTCATCATGTTGAACTAAAACCATCCCAATGGTGGAATGGGAAGCGGCGAGGTACAAGAAGTAATCCTGGTTGTAGTTGGGAGGATGCAATAATGGCGCATGGGTCAACGCATGTTTAAGTGCATCAAAATATTTGTCAGTGATCTCGTCCCAAAAGAATGGAGTGTTCTGTTTCAACAACCGGGTGAAACATTTTGTAATCTCGACGTAGTTAGGAATGAAACGACGTAAAAAGTTTGCTTTCCCTTGCAAACTCTAGAGTAGGCGAAGTGTCGAAGGAGGTGATAACTTGATGATGGCTTCGACCTTCGAAAGATCGACACGAATGCCGACTTTGGGTACAAAAAATCCCAGTAACTGACCCTTTTCTATACAGAAAACACACTTGTGCGGATTCAGCGTAATCCAATAATGCCTACATCTCATGAAAATTGCTTGTAAGTGAGTGAGATGGTCGGCTCTGCGTAATGAATGAGCTGGTAAATCATCGAGATAACGCTGCACAATGTGCTTGATGTCATGAAACACATAAGACATTGCCCTTTGAAAAGTTGCTCCGGCGTTCTTCAATCCAAAAGGTAACTTGCAATAAGCAAATGTCCCCCATGGATAGATGAATGCCGTTTTTGGTTTATCGGTAGGTAGAATGTTAATTTGATTGTAACCGGAAAAACCATCCATAAAGGAGAAAATTTCACTGCCGGCACAATCATCGATAATTTGATCGATATAGGGTGTGGGATAATTGTTCTTGGGACAAGCACGATTAATATCCCTATAGTCAATACATATTCTTATTGTCCCTTGTTTTTTAGTAACTGGAACAATATTCGATACCCAATCCGTCAAAGGAATTGGATAAATGAAACTTGCTTTAAGTAATTTCTCAACTTCTGTCTTGATGGCAACAACTTTCGTGGGTGTATCTGACGCAACCGTTGCTGGACGTGTTTAGGATCCGGGTAGGTTTTCATCTCATGAACAACGATTAAAGGATCAATTCCTAGCATTTCTTCATAGGACCAGGCAAACACGTCGCAGAATTCTTGAAATAGGGCTTTATATGTGTTGACTTCAGTGTCCGTACAAGAAACACCTATGTGAATGTTTTCAACAATCCCAGATTTCACTGAAATGTCGATAGGAACTGTTCGAGAAATATTGGCTAAATTTTGTTCAGAATTAGGGTGTTTCAATGGATTTTGTGGTTCTTTGACATATTCAGCTGTAAAAATATATGAAAAATCATTTTCAAAATGATCAATCTCAGGGAAAAACGAAGACCGATGATGATCTTCCCATGGTAATGCATCAAAAGACAACAGTGCCCGAATTTGTTCATCGGTGTGAACAGTTTCCAAAAAGGTTGTTGAATCCGAGGTTGAGATCGAAAGTGATTTTCCATGGATCTAATTCACTAGATCAAGATAGGTTGAACTTGAGTCGGCAAACGACTGTATTGCCTGATAAGCAACTTCAAAGGGACTCAAAGGCATGGCATCGCCAAGAGAGTCTACTTTAGAATCGAATGGAACGATCCAAGGATCATCAAGAATATGGATTCTGACGAAATCATATGAATGGTCGTGAAAGGAGATGGTACGTTGGGAGGAGGAAATGAAAAGTTCCGAGTAAACCCGAATCTTTAGCTAATCCTACTCCAACATCCTTATAAGGGATAGCAGTTTTATCAACATGTTGAATACTCTCAGCAGAGGATGGGTCGGACGAAAAGTAAGTTAACTGATCTATTATAACAATATTTCTATTGTGTGGAAATTTAATAAGCCGAAATACCAATGAAACAATAGCAGTCATGGCGTAAGACCAGCTACGACCCAAAAGAAGGTTGTAATATAGAGGGGCATTAACCACCTCCACATCTAGACTAATAGTTTTTCCTTCAACCCCTATAGGGAAGTCCTACAAAATGCCATAAGGATGAAACCCTCGGCCATAAAAGGCTTTCAGAATCATTGGGGATTGATTAAGTGTAGGAGAACCAAGGGTCTTCTAACACTGTCTCGACATAATACATGTTGAAGCTCCCTCATCAATCACAGTCCTAAAACAAGGTCTGTTTTTGACTAACACGAGAATCTGGAAAGCCATTTGATGAGGTAAACGAGGTGTACTATTTTCTAAATCGAAGACTATGAGGTTTGAGTCCTGAAGATCAACATCTCCTATAGTCGACAATAGCATTTTACGCTGTGCTGGACAAGATTGTAGCACTTCCAAAGCTGACATTGCTGAAGGTGAAACAACTAAATCTTCAACAATGTTATAGTTCTAAGCAGCTCTCGCATGTGGATTGAATGCTGACTTTCGAAGTATACCCTTAGCGGGTGGTTTGATTACTAAGTCAAGATTTGGTTTCTCAATCTGTAGCGGATCGGAACCAGACAGAGCTAAGGTTGACGGATTGGAATTAGAAGATTCCGCTTCCTTACCACCAAGAGGACTCTTACTTCCATAATCTTGCGATCGTGTCGCAATCCTTACATGTGACATCATCATTATGGGCTCTTCTGAGGCACTAGAGGAAGAACCTATCATCTTACTGTCTTGACTTGGAAAAGGATCCTTCAAAACAACAGGTGTTTGCGAACCTTTGACGATTTTCGCAACCTCGGCATGATGTGGACAATCTCTTGTAAAATGCTCCTCATTGCAGATGAGAGAAGGATAGCGAGGTTTACGTTTCTCGTCAGTAGATTCAGGTTTATCAGATTTCTCCTTCGAGTTTTGCTTATTCTTATTTTTGCCTTTCTTCTTACGTTATATTTTGATTTGGTCGTAGATGATTCTACGACATGAACATCGGCATAAATTTCAGGTGAAGACTCTCCCTTCGGGGAATCTGGTAAAGTTATAATAGGAGAAGAATTCTTGGAGGATTTCTTATTACTCTTTGTATTAACAGTACCAATCATACCGTCAGCGGCATGAGACCCTGAGGGAAGTGCAACTATTTGATTTTGTTTCGGAAGGTCGGGGATTTTCTCGTGTAACGTACCTGACTGCGTATAAACTAAGTCAAGGTACTGAGCTTGAGCAATTACTTGCTCTTCGGTAAATACTCCTGCCTTGGCTACATCTTCAGTTATTTTGGGTAATAAGGATTTTACAAACCATTCTACCAGAATTTGGTCTGGGATAAAAACTTTCACTAAACGACGTCGACGTCGCCATTCATGAATATGGTCTGAAATATATGTGGACGTCGACTGTTTTAATGAAGTTAATAATTCTGTTCCATTGTCATATCGGACTGGCAGTTGAAAATGAGTAAGGAAGGAAGTGGCTAACTGAGTAAAATTGTAAAAAGAGCCTCGTGGCAACTCAATGTACCACTTGGCTGCAAGGCCAATCAAAGTGCGTTGAAAAAGACGAAGACAAATTGAATCATCTATAATGGAATTCGATGCACACCAGAGATGGTAAGTCATCACATGATTAGACGGATCTTCTCCCGACTTCCCCTCAAACTTTGGTATATCACTGGGCAATTTATTCGGCATTGGTAGCCAAAACGAAAGATAATTAATTGGATCATTCGTATGGCGCGAAAAGTCAGGCAAATCCAAAGTTGCTATAAACGGTAATTGACAGTCCGGACCCCGAAAACTTGGGGTCATAAGACCAACCCCAGGAGGAGGATATCCAGGATAACTTGGTATCAGATTCGCATTTGGGATATTATATCCTCCTGGAAAACCAGGATTAACCGGACCATATTGGGGTTGTTGAGGTTGTTGATACGTATACCCAGGGTACGGTTGATACTGATAAGCCGGGCTCTGCACAGCAGGGCCGAATTGGTACTGCCCCTGGTACGGTTGATAAGTAAACTGGGGTTGACTTGTTACAACTATACTAGGCCCAGGTTGTCCTACAGGCATGGAAACCGGAGTCTGGATTGTAGGTCCAGACTGGGGTAAAGAGGCCTGAGGAGTTGATACAGGAGCAATAAAAACTAGAGCCGCTGATACTCCAGAAATGGGTGGAGTGGATTGAACAGAGGCCGCAACAGTTGCAGCAGATGTTTGGGATGGAGTTCGAGGTGAACTAGGCCCAGACTGATGAGCTACCCCAGGTGTAGAAGTTTGAGTAGTAGGCTGGACAAGTTGATGGGGTGAACTAGAAACAAAAGATTGTCCAGATTGAGATGACAACTACACACTGGGTTGCGGAGTCTGTTGATCCCACACTACGTTCATTCTGGGGTATGGACCCATAACAGGTTGAGCATATTGAGGACCAAAACCAGGTTGAGTGTAAGATTGATAATTATACGATACATTTCCGGGTCCTTGAACAAATGATTGACCTGAAGGTGGTTGAAAACCTTGAGGTTGATATTGACCTTGAGGTTGGTACTGACCTTGGGGTTGGTACTGACCTCAAGGTTGGTATTGACCTTGAGGCACATATTGATACTGGGGTTGACCTTGAGGTACATATTGATACTGGGGTTGACCTTGAGGAAAATACTGTCCCGTAGGGACATACTGTCCTTGAGGTTGCCCCCTAGGCAGTAATGGACTACCTTGAGGTTGTCCCCCAGGGAGTATTTGAGTACCTTGCGGCTGCCCCCCAGACGGTATTGAACTACCTTGAGGTTGCGGATTAGGAGTAGTACTAGACATCATAAGAATCTCTTCGACACTTAACGATTTAGTTCTGTTATGACCAAGAGATGCTACATATTCGATGGGTTGAGGAGATGCTCCTGAAAACGTACTAGATAAAGACTGATACCCAAGAGGAACAGAAGGACCACCATGTAAAAAAGTTTCTAGCATCTAAAAAAACAAGGATGACTGTCTCGACATATTCAAAGGAGGATAATAACCTTTGGGTGTTGGATGGAAAGGAAATTGAGGTGGTGAAGACGCGAGACCTAGATTTTCTAAGAAATTGGTCAACGAAATATACCAAGCGTCACCTCTAATGGGATTGTCGAAAATGGATTCACGCTCCCTAAGTTCGATAGTCGGTTGATTTTCAGGGATGATTATATCTTCGTTCGAACTAGAACTTACAATTTCTTCGATGGAAATGAGTCCAGAAGGAATATTCTCGGTAATGATATTTTCTACTCTGGGTGAACTAGAACCACTAGAAACAGGAGAAAATGCTGAAGATGGAGTAGCAGCAGGTTCAGTCTCAGGTTCAGAGATTTCAGGTTCTTCGGCTAATGAGCTAGTAGGAGTGATACTACCAGTAACCTCGGAAAATGAAATCGGTTCAGAAATATGTTCTGTTGCTTGCACTAGATGATCATGATGTATAATTAATGAAGACTCTCTGGCCTCCGGCGAACCAACCCTACTTTCACTAGGTGTGACAAGGGCTCGCATCCCTTCAAGTTGACTTGGTGTAAATTCGAGAGGTTGCCCCCGCAGTCGACGAGATTGTCTCGGTAATTCAGCCACGATTAATTATTTAATTACTTCACACGAAAACAAAGAAAGTCTCAAGAAAATTACCTAAAATCTCTAAAGAACCAAACAATTTGAAGCACATGCCTAGTAAATCTAGGAGATCAAACCACACACAAACAATATCTTTCCGGATCGAAAACACTAGTTGGTGATGAAATCCAACATCGCAGAATTCAATACAGAAATGGCGGTTGAAACAATTACCCCGACAACCTGCTTAATGAAACAGACTGGCACAAGTTTCTCCACTATAATCGTCTCGAGTGAAGATAATCCCCCAGACAGTCCAAGTGAGTCTAGTCGACGTGTTCTCCAGGTACAGTGGGATCTTCCCTCCACTGTCACCTAGGAAAGAATCCTAAAGATTATGGTCGTTAAGGTCACCAATGGAAACAAATATACCTGGGGGAACAGTCTACGATCCGATACGCACGCAAGGGTAGAGTAACAAGCTCAATCCCCTTGAAGGCTCCTTGACATAATCCAAGGTTTACCAACAAGTGACCCCAGGCTCCTCGAAAATGGTCAATCCAAGGTTTACCATTTTTAATACGTGAATATCTTCTATCATTCCCAATGAGGAAGGATTGATTCCCACATTGGTTCAGATATGATCTCGTGCTTCTCCTTTAAGAGGAGCTTTCCCACAGCATAGATGTAACAATTGGAATTTCTCCCTACCGCAAGATTGAACTACTTGTTTGTTTAAACTATCTTGGAGAGTTAATTACTCCCTACTCCAAGATACTAGCCTAAGCTATGTTGGTGAAAAGAGTCCTAGAAAATAAAAAGATTGTTAGATGGATTTTAATTAAGCGTTAATTTTATTGTTTGTTTCTTAAGTCAATGGGTGCGGAGATGAAACTTTATGGTATGAAGACTTGACTCCAAAACACTAAAAAATGCACCTAAGATGATAACAATGTCTTTTCCCTTTCAATGAATTTCTAGCTAAGGAAGAGTTGAAAATGCAATGTTTTGAGAATCAAATCTTTCTCTTAATATACAACTGAAAGGAAACTTTTTTGTCTTTTTCAAAGAATTTTAAAAACGAGACTACTAATCACGCTCACGAAAAATACCTTTGCTTTTCGACAATCAAGAACTACAAGGATAAACAATTCTTTTAAGAGAGCTTTTAAGATTTCTAGAAAAATTCTAAAAAACTATTGAAAACAAAATTTTCAACAAGCTTTTATAATTTCTACGAAAAACTTAAAACTATGATCTAATCTTGAGATCTAAACGAAAAATGGATTGAAAAGAAACTTGAAATGTTTTTGAGGATGCTCAACTTAGTCTTTTAGCTAACTAAGGATCAATTTGTTCAGCTCAACAAACTAATAAAAAACATCCGATTATGTTTTAATAAAAAATGATATTCGAAACTTTTAATCAAGTTTAATCAACATTTTACAAAAGAGACAAATGGGATCTAGATCTCTTCACCGATAGATTTCATAAGCTAGTCAAACTCAGCAAGAAGACCAGATAGACCAGGGTGATCTAAGGCTCTAAGGCTTCAGATCTCTGAGCTACTGCAAAGACCAAGCAAAAATCAATCTAATAGGAAAAACTTCTTAGAAAATCACATCAAACGAGAATGCCAATGAAAACTAACTCACAAGGAACTTTTGTCAAGACAAGTGCAGGTCTGGGCATATACTAATAGCTATGGACAAAAACTAAACCTAACTGGGTAGATGGATTTTATGTTTTTCAAACTTTTGATAGGGTCCGCAGGCCCCCAGTAGAACCAGGTGCGGTGCTGCTCTGTGTTACACTATAACAGCGCGGACAGGTCCACACTGTAACTAACTCAGAAGGTGCGGTCCTCTTCCAAAATTTCAAAAAATAAAAATCCAACCAGGATCTAACAAGTACCCAAACTCACACACAGCAAGGCAAAGTCAGAAACCAAAACTTAAGTTTCTCAAGTCAAAGCAAAGACAAATAAAAAAACCAAACCAAACTAGTCCCCCGTGGAGTCGCCAATTTGTTGCTCGGATAAGTCGTTCTTGCGGACAAGACCGATTTCCCTAGTATCGAATGATATCTAGCAACAAAGAGCACAAGAAAATCTACTTTTCTCTAAACATGTTTCAATTCATAAATGAACACTAAGAGGTGTAACAGACCCTACCTTGGTCCAACTCTTGTTTGTAGCAGTTTTATCCCAACAGCTTCAAGCAGTTCCTTTTTAATACCCTGCATACACAAACAAACACACATAAAAGCATACCTACGTATAATAAAACATGTTCATTATGAAGATCAAGGAGCTCATAAAATAAACCATTAGAGACAGTTCATTGAGAAAAACAAACTTGATTGTATTAACTTTATGAATAAGAGAACCTTACAACCTTTGCCTTGATGTTGCACAAGTTCTTTCCAGGGTCCAACAGGAGTTTCCTCTACTTTGAAAAGCCTCAATCACTTCCCAAATGACATGAATGGTATGTGATCTCTCCTCTCACAAGCTCAAAAAGGAAGTCTAATTTCCAGCAACATTTACCCTCAAGAATCTTTAGCTTTCAACTTCCCCTACAACCAGCCCAATGCATGAATTTATAGTGCAAATGGAGGGAGTTTCAGGTTCACCATTGAAGGGATAAGTTCCTCCTTCAATGGGATAAGCACCTCATATCATGGAGTTAGCTCTCTTAGTTATGGAATGGATGAACCAAGGTGGAGCAGACTTGCCAGCGCAATATTCCTTCTAGAAGTGTCTAGAAGTGACCCAAGATGAGTTTTTAAGAATGAACTCACACCTTTTTAACTTTTACAGGGGTTCGCACCCATTACTCAACAGACATAGTGGTTAGGTTCGCAGGAAACATGACCATCGGGTGCGACACCGCAGGCAATGTTAGGAGAAAGTGCGAAACCAGGATTTGAGATATTTTTAAGGTCTTTCTCCAATTTTCAAGGCTTGACATGAAGAGTTGAGGCTTGAGACTTGCAAAGGAGGTATGTATGAGTGTTGACAGACTCACACAAACTGTAGAAAGTCACGGTGACAATTTTTTGTGTAATATATTTTGTTTGGGATCATAAGGTATGATGGTCTCCTTGGTTCTATCCTTCTTGTAGAAGTCAATGAGCTCATTAGAATTGTATTCTCCATCATTGTCAAACTTGAATACCTTGATCCTTTTTCCTATTTGATTCTCTATCAGTGCCTTGAAGTCCTAGAACATTTTGAATGCTTCATCCTTGTGCTTCAAAATAGAATATCCATGCCTTGTAGGAGAAGTCATCCACAAATATTATATAGTATAGATATACATCAAAAGATTTTATCAACATGGGACCACATAGATCAAAATGGATAAGTTGTATAATATCGCTAGTCTTGCTTTCACTGGAGGGGAATGGTCCCCTTGACTTCTTTCCATTGGCACATCTCGGACATACTCCATCATGTATATATTGAACTTTAGGTATCCCAGAAACCATCCTTCTAACTTTGGGCAAGGCTTCATAATGTATATGAGAAAACCTTCGGTGTCATAGGTCACTTTGATGATTGATGTCATGTACCACTACTCACAGTGGTATTCCATTGACTCTATAGAGTTCTTCAATTCTATATCCCAGGGTGAATGCATCCCTCTATGATATTCCATGGGATAGGTGAGTACATTTTCTCTTATGAAGGTAACTCTCCTCCCTTTTTCTTCCAAGGAAGATATATATACTCGGTTCTTATTTAATATCAGTACATACATGACATCATGAAGAAGAATAGTTTCCCTATAATCCAAATGAAATATGGTAGAACCAAAACCTTCATAAGATATATAGAGTTGTCTTCAAGGATGACCTTTATATTAGTGTCCCTATCGACCATATTTGAGAGGACTTCCCCATATCTAGAGAAATGTCTAGAAGCCCCACTATCTACCAACCAATTATTACACAAATCTAGAGGAGAGGGACTAGAAAGAGAAAAATAGGAATATATTTAGATTGAATAGTAGGTACATTATTTCCATACTTGGAGTTTATTAGTCTCTTTTGAAGACAATGACCTTCTTCATAATCATCAAGAGCATCGTTTCTTCTTCTATCATTAAACCTATTGTTTTCGAAGCCACAATTGTTGTTAGAGTTGTATCTTGGAGCATCTCTATTTTCTGGATAGTCTCGGGCATAGTGACCATGTTTATGTCAATTAAATCATTTAATTCTCCTTCCTCTTCTATTGGGTTCCTTTGGTTCATGGACATGCTTTCTTGAACTAGAAGGTCTTCCTCTTTCTTTTTTCTTCTTTTCTTGTGTAGAAAAAGAAGAGGGCTCTCCCTTTGGTTCAAGGGCAGGCTTTCTTGAACTAGAAGGTCTTCCTCTTTCTTTTTTCTTCTTGTCTTGTGTAGAAAAAGAAGAGGGCTCTCCTTCTTCACGCACTTGAATTCTCCCTCTAGATATCACCCTAGTTTCTTCTTGAGTGCACTTGCCAATGAGCTAATCAAACGCTGGGAACTTATCATTTTTTCTGATAGTAGTGATGAAGGTTTCCCAAATAGGAGGAAGGCCTTGAATAACAATGAGCATGAGTTATCTATCAAATATAGGTTCCCCGACAATTTGCAATTGATCCCTTGGTTGAGATATCCTCATAACATAGGATTGCACAGGTCCCCCCTTTTTCATCTTAATTTCCTTGATTTTATTCTTCAAGGAGAGAATGTGATTTAAATTTTTGACCTTATACATCCTAACTATCTTATCATAGACGTCCTTAGACTTCTTCAATTTTGCCAATGTAAGTCAGCAAATGATCTTTCAAAGAATCAATAAGAATTTTCTTGGCTTAGATCTCAAGTTTCTTCTATTTGGAATTGGTGCTAGAAGGGTTAATTTTAGGTGGCTCAGGTACTTTTCCTTCCACATATTCCAAGACATCATTATCATCCAATATCACTTCCAAACTGATCTTCCAACCAACAAAATTTGATGATTCACCCAACTTATTTTTATCTTTGAAGTAAGAGGTAGATATATTGATTAAGTAGCTTCCAAATAGATTCCTTCAAAGGTGATTTCTTTAGTCTCTTGTCTCCTTGGTTTTATTTTCACCTTAACTTTGATATCATGTTAATTTTCCAGTGTTCTATGCTAGCATAATCAGTTAGCCCAATTCTTTCTTCAATTAGCAATCACTTTTTAAATAAATGTAATCTTCCAATAACAATGAGAAATTGTATATAGAACAATAAATCCAATGTATAATAGAAGATAGCTAAAAGAAATAATAAGAGACAAAAGATTTGATCAAAGACTAGGGAAAAACCCCATAAAGGGGAAAACCCTTTCAATTTTTTCTTTTATTAGATTGTCATCAAATGTTCAACGAAGAGATATGTTGTTCCAAATTATCAACAAAAAGAGCCAAAATCAATCCTTTGACTATCCAAGAGACCAACCAACCAATATAAGAAATATGAGCCTCAAAGTCAAATCTGGTTAGTGAGTCAAATTTGTAATTTCTGTCAAAGTCAACACTAGTCAACAACAGAAAATGATGCCCTAACTAATCCACAAGTCAACAGTCAAACTGCATCCAAAAGAGCTCAATTAATAGTCAAACAACTCAACTTTCTTTACTGGTCAAACTTAAGTCAAAATAGTCCCAAAAAGACTCAATCAAATGAGAGAGAAAGTTATGGTCAAACTTCAATCGACAAACCTATAGTCAACCCAAGTCAAAGTGCCCAAAAAAATTTAGTTCCTTCACCAAGAAATTCAACCTCCAAAAATAAATTTTTTCCACATCAAGGTAAGTCAAACTTGGACAACAAGAGGGAGCCATTATATTCTAACACTTAGGAAGGATATATATTGAAATTAACATAATGTCAAGCAAGAGTGTTGAAATTGTAACGTAAACCTTGTTAAGGCTATGAACATATGCAATGCTACAACTAGGGACTATGCTAGAGCAAATGGATCAAGCCATTGGAGTGGGTAGAACACATGTTGAGTTACCACCAAGAACTATTCCAAATTTAATTGGTAAAAGTTTGTATAGTGAAAATGACCCACACACATGTAAATGCGCTAACCTCCCACATCTTATGGTTTCATGTGTTGATGGAGGAGTATTGTTGTGGCGTGTGGGATTTAATTCCTTTGCTAGTCCCTTATACATGTGTCCACACATGGTTTGAATTAAGTGCCTCATTATTCATTTCATTAAAGTCATGTAATGGATTTGTATATGGCTATCTTGTCCCTAATATCTAAAATGCCTTTTTACATGTGAACACTAAGTTGGCTTGGTGGCTTGCATTTTTATTTCATGACTTAAGTACTTAGAAGAACTTGATGATTTGGAAATCTTTAGCCAATGATTTTTGGATGATTTTGGTGGCTTGCATTTTTATTTTTTTGACATGTTCACTTGGAGGAACTTGATGCTTTGGAAATATTTAGTGAGGTCAAATGGTATTTGGATGAGTTTAGATAGGACTATATATCCTAGCATAATTTGAGTTAAGAGGATTCTCATGATGATGGAGGAATCCTCTACAACCATTGTGACTACAATGTTCATTTATTTTAATATACACAAACCTTGATAAACTATTATCCCCTTTGCTTCATTGTTGGTAGAAAACCCTAGTCCCCAAGGTTTCGTTTTGTTCCTTGGGATATCAAATGATCCATTTCTCTTACAACCCACCTACTTTTAATTTTGATTGTTGATAGTATGTGTGAAGTATATGCATGATAGAAACATATGACCCCACATACTCTAGTAGGATAACGTTAATAATTACATTAAAATACATGATGATATTAATTAGCTAATTAAGTTATTATCTAGTACAATTGAAAATTGACCATTTTTATTATCAATTAATGAAATTTGTCTATGAACATTGTGAATATGAAAAGTGGTGATAAATGTCAACTAAAATGTCACCGTCTTTGATGTCCTTTTAAAAAATTTATCTTTTTTCACTGTTTCTCTCCTTATTGAAATTTAGAGCCTACAATTTTACCATTAAAAAATGCAATCTTAGCAATTCATATGTGTGATCTAGGGTTTTCTTGGATCTTTGAATTGATTCAAGATGTAAAAAGTGCAATTTACATAAATTCCTAAATTAATCGTGTCCTTTGTTAGATTTAGATGGGAATGGAATGTTTTACTTAACTCTTAGAGAACATGATTACGTTGTTAACATGATTACGTTGTGTGTTAAAGTGATTAGCTATCTTGAACGAATCATCCCTTTCTTACATTAGGTGACATGGAATATTAGTAGTTACCGTATATTTTATGTTTGACGCTTCATATAACATTTTCATGTGGGATGATACATTAAATTTGGAATGACATGTGAAATTGATGGAAGGAGACCATACGACCCACTATTCTCCTATGTTAGTTGAAATAAATAGTGAACTTGCACACATTCACTATGTTTTTAAATAGAGAATAATGTAGGGATGGAATAATAGCCGAGAGGGTGGGCATTAATTGGTTGGTAGGTGTATTGAGTAGGGTTGACTCAAATTCTTTAGGTGGGAAGTTTTAAGAATGATAAGAGGGAGAGAAGTTTTGTGTTTTTTCCTTTTGAAAAAGATTATAAAAGGAGAGGGGAAACCCTTGAATGATTTATCAAAGCATGTTGAATTTGGCTTTCCCCTTGACCATTTATGAGTTTTGTTTTTCTATTTCTTCTTGTGAGTTTATATTGCTTCAAGGCTATGAGATGAAAGTGTAAAAAAATTGAGGTATATTTTTAGGTTGTTGGGAGGTTAATCCATTAGACCCTTATGGTTTGGGAAAATGGCAAGGAAGAGGAAAATGCATTACATTTGGATTTGCCAAACTACATCTTTCTATTCTTATTATGTAAAAATAAATCTTCCCAAATTTCTAAGATTTTTATTGAAATTTTTTTCTTAAGGTGCCAAAGTGGAAAGAAAAAAAAAAAAGGGTTGTTATCATTCTATTATGTCACATCTCGAATCAAGAATTTAAAAAGTTCAACAAATAAAATTTTTGTTACATTTTGTTTAAATGCATTCACATGAAAAGAAAGTACAAGGACATTGTTTCACATTTTTTTATTTTTAGTAGAGTTTTCATATATTGTACAATATTATATCTATCCATTTTCATCATTTCATCATCCTCAAAATGCTAAATTTTGAAGTATTATTAGTGAAATATTAACAATGAACTTCTCACTAATAAAATGTATAAAGTTACACTATATACATCGAATTATGTAAATTTCAACAATATTATTATAATTAATATTCATTTCAATTCCAATTTATTTATTGTGATAGAATGAGAAACTAGCTAGCTAGTTATTATATATTATGAATAAATAGAAACAAAATTTTTAAAACTACAATTAAACCAATAAATTAAAAAGTGCTCATAATAGGGTGCAAACTAAACTAATTCCAAATAAATTACAAGACAATGTTAGGGAGTGATTACGAAATTAATATATAAGAAAACTAAGTTGGTTTATTAATGCCTTTACTTCCATAGGATAACTTCATTGAATACAAAACAAATAGTTCATATATTACAATTTATAGAGGAATAAATGGATTATTACAAACTAAGAAGATAAACAAGTAAACTTAAGAGCTATAAATGAAAGAGTGTCTTAGGAGCCTCGAAAGTAGGTACACTTGAAACAAAATAAATAACGAATGTGATATAAAAGGTTGGGAGCATATGCATTGGAGTATTTTATTTTATTTTTATTTTAAATTGTGATGAGAATATTGTATTAAAGAAAAATCCATAACTGGATCACAACTTATACAATAGGTGAGTACAATGAAAATACTTCAAGGCCGACCATATTTGTAATCTCATGGTAGTATATATTCTTAATATATATTAGCCATTTTACTATCCAAAAGGACAAGGTATTTGGATGTTTAGATTCTCGAAAAGGATTGTAGATACTGACAAAATTTACACTACATAGAAAGCCCATTGTTAAGGAATAGTTGTGAGGGAAGGAATACCATTTCTCATTAGGACTCCTACATCCAAGTTTACAACTTTACTAGTGGAATCATATACAATAGAATTGTTCATCTCAGCACATGAAAGAAGCTAACAATAGAGAAGGCTAGTTTTAAATTCCTAATTTGATCAATAATGCTTCGCAACTTTCAATCCTTGAGAGCTATCTCTGGAAGGACTCCTAGCATATTTATTGAAGTTATTCTTTTAAAAATGGTTTGGTACACATTTTTAAGGTTTCTAGTTCTGGTTAGAAGGTTGTTACAAGCCTGCACTTTGGAGAGAAGATATTATTATAGATTTTTCTCTTGTGCAACATTTGTGAGAGGGCTAATATCCCTAGTACAAGAGTCATTTATTTTTATTAAAGCAAGGGTGGAAGGTTAGAGTAGGGAAAGAGAATTATATCTTCCTTCAAGTTAAAGCCTATAAATTAGGGGGTTGGTGCCTCCTTTTAGTACGTGTTGGTAAACTAAGGGGTTATTACCTCCTTCAAGTTGGTACTTGTAAACATTGAAACTATTTAAGATAAGTTTCATGCATAAATTAATGTATTGTTGATAACTATTATTTGCATGTTATATTTGAAGTTTTAAACAATTTTTGAAAGTATCCAATACCGATTCACCCCCCCATCTCATTATTGATAATATTTCCAAAAATTAGTATCAGAGAATTTTACTTTCAGAATAGTTGAATCACTAGAAGGAAGATCGTGAACAAACATGGATAAAATGGAAGGCTTCTCTCCAAATATAATTCAGGAGTTTTATGGGAATGATTATGAATTATGGGAAATTTACTTGAGGAATTTAGGAGTGGATGTTTGGTTCTCTATTGTTAATGGCTACAAAATTCTAAAAAATCTTCCAATTGATCTGGATGAGAAGAAATTATTTAGTTGTAATTGAAAGGTCCATTATGCTATCACATGTTGATTTTTAAAAACCATTAAGACCAATGTGATGGGGTGCAACACAACTAAAGAGGTTTGGGACCAACTAAAAATTATTTATGGAGATCAAAAGGTCAAACAAGTCAAGCTTCAATGGCATAGAGCATAGTTTGAAGATATGAAAATGAATCAATCATAAGATCTTGCAACCTATTTACTCAAAGTAGATGAAGTAGTCAATGCTATGAGAGGATTAGGAGAAGAATTCCAAGAATCCTTGATCATACAAAAAGTGTTGAGACCACTTCCTTTGAGAGATGATGCCAATGTATATGCCATAGAAGAAACCAGAGATTTGACCAAAATGACAATAGATGAACTACGTGGAACTCTCATAGCATATGAAATGAGAATAGATACAAAATATGGAGAACCAAACAAAGAAGCAACCTTTAAATGCTTAAAGAGGACAAGGAGCTGTTACCACCATTTTGTGGGTAATATCCCTAAGGGAAAATTTTTCTACAAGATGATCCTCAACCGAAATCCAACAACCCCTTGCAACCATGAGCTAGCTCATTGTGCCATTTCTCCACCACCTGATCCATCCATGTGGTATCTTACTCACCTGCCATCAACATATGTTTGAAGGTAGGTCTCCCGAATCTAAAGGTATATCTTGTCATTTTGAAATTGAGTATTGTACTTTGCTTATCATGGATACTTATGGGCATGGATTAATGGGGGGATTCAATGGAAAGGATGGGTTAGATCTATGCTCCTATCCAATAGACCCGTTTTAGGAATTAACCTTGGATTCTAGTCTTGTGGGATCCCTTTTATTGACTAGTTGGTTTTAAGGATGGTATTTCATGGGAAACCCCAATTTTGGTTGCATGGCCCGCTCCCTTATTCGCTTATATTTTCCTCTTTCCATTAATTATTATCCAATCCATTATTTCTCCCACCTGGGTCCACATCCCTCCATTGGGCCCATATAGGGTTAGCTTGCCCCTTCCCCTCGCCCACACCTTAGGTCATGGCATGGAATGAAGCCTGGAGGTTGACGCATCTAAAAATAAAGTTAAAAGCATGTATGACCACATTCAATAGGAAATTAACAAAAAATGGAAAATATGGTTGAGTCAAAAACATTTAGCACGTGGGAAAAAGCCAATACATGAGCTCTACCCCATAATCATAGCCATGGCCCTGGTTCATATAGGTTATATGGGCCTTCTTCATATAGGAACCCATCATTGTCCCAACCCCTGGTGGGAAATGAATGCCCCACCTTAAAAGGGTGGAATTCGTTGTTGTATATTATAAATCATGCTCTAACCCCTTGAGCCCTGAGCAGTTAATCAATAAAAATCACAAAAAGGAAAAAAAATGATAAAAAGTCTGGATAAACCAAGGTCAAGGCACCTCATGTACCAATATTTCTCCGTACTACAAATTATAAACCCAAGTGTGGGCTTCCCTCTTATTAGGTACCCTTATACCTCAACATGTATCCCAAGACTGCCCCTTCTCATCCCGTACTCCATTCACCTATCTGTCACATGCTGCCATCTTTTGATGGATGTACCTTGACTATATTATCCCCTTTAGAGATAGAAACTACCTAATCGGGAATTTTCTTAACCCCATTTTAAGTTTAGGAGACATTGGCACACCCTAAATCCCATTATGGAAGGGCGAGCCATTATGAAGTCCCCACCTACGGTCCATGATTAGGTAAGCTCATTTACTCAATTTCTCTAATGACTTGTTGTACTGGAAGGCTAGTGGATGCATTGGATCTTATATAGGATTGCAGATTGTTTCCATTTGGGTTTGGTCTCCCTATACGGGGTCCTAATCCTCCATAGGTCAACATTGGCACATATAGGGTGAGCATTGAGAGCCATGGGCCTCCATAGCAGTAGATTGCACTTCATGGATCCCCATAGCCATTCAGAGACTGCTCATGGTTCACTTATTGGATGAGGAGGGTGCACCTGATCCATCAAGCCCTAGTGACCCCAAATCAACACCATACACTTGGCATATGATCCAAGACTTGTACTATGATGTGGCATCACCTACATTATCATCCCAACCCTTGCAGGAAACCTACAAACATATTCAATTTGTTTGGAGATCCATGAGGACACTTGTGTGCCCCCACATGTCATTTGGAGCACTACAAGTCATTACAAGGGTCGAGATGCTTACTTTTTCATTTATGAGCTAGTTTTGTGGGCTTGTCACCAAAATGTTGTATTATTAACACATTATTTTATTTTTGGGGATTATGTAGGCCAAGGAGGCTAATTCAAACTCCTAATATTTATATAAATACAAGTGAGGTGATATAATTTATCATCATCACTTTGGATTGGATCCCTCTCTTCTTTAGAGAACTTTACACTTTTTCTAGAGGATGAATTGGAGCATCTATGGATGAATTTTGATGTATGGTTACTGGTTTATCTCTCTTGGAGCTTCTCTATTGTCATTTTTGAATGGTTGGATATACTCTATTGCATGTAAGTATGAAATCTTTATTCTTGTTACTTTTGTCATATATTCAGGATTGGGATTTTCATTGTTTTAGGGCAAATTTATGCATGCAAATTATTGCTTAATATTGTGGGATTGTCTCTATTATAACGTTCTCTCCATGTATGGACCATGTAGTGTGAAGTAATTTTGAGGCCTCCTTGACTGGAAACCAAGAAATATTACACAAAACCAACATAGACTCCATTCTCCAAAGGATTAAAGCACTGATCTACCAAGGGTGGTCACCAAAACTCTTATTCTTTTATCTTTTCCCAAATCTAGCCATATTGGGGTGCCTAGGGCATCAATTTCCCAATGAGCTAGCCACTGAAAAAATTGATCTCCTAGGGTCTCCTTCATTGGCCTTTCCTCTAGGCCTCCTCCAAATTTGAATACATTCTGATGGTGGAGTTGGGAGAAAATCCAAGCCCTAGCTCTGGGACCAAAACTTGCCCTTCCATCCCCAAGGCTAGCACTTCCCAGGGTCAAACCAACATTTTTGAGCAATTATATTTTCTTTGATCCTCTCCCCACCTAGTCTACGGTAAGAATATCATTGGTTGCTACATTCCTTCCTCATACCCTAGACCAGATCCACTTGGCCTCGTGTGGTCCCACTCCTTTGAAAGACCATTTCAAGAACCATCTAGGATACCAATTCTAAAAGAGATATTAGGGATTGGGAAACTCCTTCACAAGTCTTATCCCATAAACCTAATCATCAAATATTCTCTTCCTTTCCCTAGAACACATAGTACCTTGCTTAGAAGGCAAGCAATATTTATTGTTCAAATTTTGGGAAAGGGTTATTTGGGTCACTCATATCCATCGACTTGTCCTTTATTAGTCACTCCACACATATCATCGGTGAAGGTCTATAAATAGAAGGGAGCCTTAGCTGAGGTGACAATGAGATAAGATTCCATTTGTCGCTCTTGGCCTAACATTTTCCCTTTAGGGATTTCCCTTAGGTGCCCTGGTAGTTTGAGCAATAACAGGAACAAAGAACACAGGTTAGAAGGAAGACTAGACAATGAATCAGATGAAGAAGAATCAAATTTCATAAGGAATCTCAAAAGGGGAACCGAAATATACAAAGGTAAGTTGCCCTTTAAATCCTTTAATTGTGCTAAAATAAGGAACCAAACTAAGAGATGTCCTTTTGAAGAAAAGAAAATATTCTACAAGAAAAAGGAGTCTTTACTACAAACAAGATAGTATTTATTTAGATGAAATTGACGGAGAAGAAGGTTATATAAGGGAAATTCTCTTCATAACTCAAGAAACCTAGAATAGCGACCATAAAGCTTATGAAACAAATGATATCGATTATGAAGAAGAGTTCATAAACAATATAATTAAGTTTGATGTAGAATAAACAAATATAGAAATAGACACCTTTTGGGAAGTCAAATATGATACAAAGACTGAACAGGAAGATGAAATAAATCTTGAAGAAAAATTGAAGTATCATGAAGAAGAAAATATCAAGCTTAAAAACAAAAATAGAGAATTGAAAGGCCGATTGAAAAGGTGTGAAGAAAAGAATCATGAGATTGAAAAGATAATTAACAGTTTGGAGTAGCCAGATAATGCCAAAGAATATGAGGAATTGAAAGAAGAATTGAATCACACAAGAAAGGAGTTGATGTTGACAACATCAGAGTTGAATGATTACTTGAAATATGAAAGAAGTGTTGAAAGATTAGATTAAATGATCAATAAACAGAGACCACCTACTGATAAGACGAGACTTGGTTATGAGAGCAATTTAAAAATAGTCATTACAGATAAAGCATATACAAAATAACTAGTAAGGAAAGATGAAGGAAAGTCTAGAAGCTATCCCAATGCTTTGAGAGGTGAAAACAACAAATAAAAAGGATTTGAAGAACAATAGGAACATGTCACCACCAACTAGAACAGAATATCAAATTTAGGAAAATTGAGCCATCAAGAAAGTTCATTCCTACTAGGTATATTTTTCTTGGTCATTGTTATTCTTGCAAAAACTTTGGACATAAAGAAATTCATGGTAAAATAAATGCAAGAAACAACTATACAGGAAACAAAAATGATTATGGATATACAAAGGATGGCCATAGACCTAGAAATACTCATGGATTGGTTAACATAAATTACGATCCATTTGATCCACAAATATATCGTAGCATTGTATGCTACAAATGCAATAATCTTGGTAATAAGGCACAAGATTGCAGAAATATAAAAGAATATTCTCTTATCATAAATAATGAGAAATCAGCTACAATATGGGAAAATAAAACGAAGTAAGATTGTAGACTATCATTGCTTGCAAAAAATAAAGAATGTCAATGGTAAATAGACAGTGGGTGCTTAAAACACATGATTCGGAACCAAAACAAATCCATCCATTTGGAGATAATACAAAGTGACAATGTTGCATTTGGATATGTCACTTTAGTCAAGATACTTGGAAATGATGTAGTAAGTTTTGGAAATGAAAATGTAAAATCAATAAATGTTTTATTGGTTGAAGATTTGAAGAATAATCTCCTTAGTGTTGGCAAAATATGTGATTATGGATACAATCTCATGTTTGATTCCTGAAGATGCGAAATCAGAGAAGAAGACTCAAGAAGATTGGTTGCCACAATAAAAAGAAGATCAAATAACATATACATCCTAGACAAGAAGGAGATGAAGAATATTGAAGCCACACAAAATAGCTCCAAGGATAACAAGGAAAGGATAAGAAGATAGAAAACAAAGGCAAAGTAATATTGAGCGCCATAAGTCCATAAGGAGATCCCCTAATGAGAAGAATCACCCTTTTTCATTGATTTCAAAGGGGGAGCGAAAGAATAGGAAGCATGGAGACAAGGGGAGCATGATCACAGGGGGAGTATATTAGTTTCCATCAATGAAAAGTGGGATATTTTTGAAGGAAGTTGTCGCTGATGTGAAAGGTTGTCCAAGAAAAAGAGGATTTAATACCCTTTAATTAAATGCATTTTTACTACATTTACCTATCTCAAATGGAACCATAACATAGATGGTTGGAAATATTATTCCAATACCTTTCAAACGATATATGGCGCTCCCTCTAACTCCTTACAGATGAGGAGATATGAATTTTTGAAGTTTATTAATTATGTTGCCTTTGGCAAGTCGCTCGACAGTGTCGATTTAAACCCAAAAGAGCACTATATATAGACATGAGGAGGAGATATTTTAATAATTTTCTCAAGGAAAATTAGGATATATTTAGACAAGCGAACATGTTGGACCATATAGTGAGTCTATGAATACCTTAAGAAAAGTATAATGCAATTTATGTTTAATTTGATTAATGTTTTGTTATGAACATGTTGGAAAGATCAAGATCATAGGTATGAATGGAGGTTCTTGCTAGGCTAGTGGAGGTTTCAAGTATATTATTCTCCTTAGGAGACAATGAGACATCAAAAAAGTAGTAAATAGGAAATTAAAATTAGGTTTAAAGTGGATTTATGAGGTATATAAGGGTTTGTTAAAGTTTAACCCTCCCACACAAATTTATAGGATAAAGGTGCTTAAAATTTGTGAATTAGATAGGGTTTGTAGAAATAACTGGACAATGTTGAAAATGCAACAAGATGATGGAGGTTAGTGAAAAGAAGTCGCCTTCACTAAGTAGGCCCGCAGGCTATTTTTGGCACAAGGTCTATT
Organism: Pinus taeda; assembly: GCA_000404065.3. NCBI lineage: Eukaryota > Viridiplantae > Streptophyta > Pinopsida > Pinales > Pinaceae > Pinus > Pinus taeda. Next base: position 23,347 of record APFE030173827.1, on the reverse strand, counting down.
TTTAGACATATGGATCATGGTCTATGAGTTGTAGGATGCTATTTATGAATGATTGGTCATGTTGGTAAAAATAGATTGATCTCTATTTTTAGACATACGGGCGGAGTCTATTTTTAGACTGCCAGTCAAAAAAATAGAACAATCGAATATTATTAGCTCTTATAATATTTGGACTATAAAAATTATCTTATCCTCTTGCTGCACTTCAGTTCGAGCTACGAATGTGGCACATGCAATTTCCATAAGGAAATACGCTTTTCCTATGGGTTAGTTGAGCTATTACATGATGGACTTCAGTTAGAACTCAAGTGAGTGAGTTTGGTGGAGTTGATTGAGGAGTTGATGGAGTTGTGTTCAGTTTGACTTAGTTGAACTAGTTGTATTTAGTCTAACTGAAAAATACACTAGTGATGAGTGGTGTGAATTAATTATAATTAATTCACCAATTATTAACTCATAAATCAACTAAAGAATACATCAATTAACTCAGTGCATGGACAGTTCAGTGGAGACAAGTGTTAGAGGTGGGTGAAAGGGTGAGACTACTATCAGTTGTGACTATAGTTGTGCATGAGATTTGCACAATAATTGATTGAGATTGCCAATGAGGATTGCGCAGTACAAGCCAAGGGAATTGGAACTTGGATTTGATTTATTCTCAACTTGAATTGCGCAGTGGAGGAATGAAAACAGTGGAGGAGATTTGAACCCGTGACTTGTTCAGATCTGAGCTAGTTTGTGTGTAGCATGTGGAGATAGTATTGAGTACTTGTGAGGAGTATTGTACTATTTATTGTTACATGTTCTATATCATTATAATATATATATAGTTCGGGGTTTTCAGTTGTATGCTTTCCCCATTACATAATGTGTTGATATGTGTGATTGATGTTTCAATGTGCGCATGCGATTGTTTTTTTTAATTCCGCAAATTGATGATCAATGGTAGAGGAGGTTATGTATTATGCATGCATTCCGAAAATAGTGTATAATCAGGATAATCTCTGTGAATAAGTGTTATATTATTCAAATTTATACATGGTATCAGAGCAAGTTGATCATTAGATCTATTATTCTGAAAGTGATTACATTTTATTTCTTCAGGCAAAGTCTGTAATCAGGCCAGGTAGCCTCTGGATTCATCCTTCTTTTGGAAGGTGAGATATCTGGTAAATGCCCATACAATCAATCTCTGTACAAGAAATACTTTTTTCTCATGAATTTTAGATCAGAAGCGGTTGAGTTTTGAGCTGGTGGAATTCGAATTTGCAGCAGTGTTTTCTTGGTGTCGAAGTTGAAATGTCTTTCAACAGATTGCGATTGGAGTATGCCCTTGAAGGCAACTCGAATTATATTGCATGGAAAGACAGGATGGAGGCGGTGTTAGATGACAATGGGTTGAAGGAGTTCATAGATGGGGATGTCCCAAAACCTACTGATGCTGCTCACGTTGAGGCTTGGCAAAAGAAGACAGCAAAGTGTCGAAGGATTCTGTTGGAGGGCGTGAAGGATCACATTGTATCCAACCTCCATGGAAAGGCTTCTCCATACTTGATGTGGAAAGTGTTGATAGACTTATTCCAAAGCAAGAGTGACCAGAGGAAGTTGGCGCTCAAGGATAAACTTAGAAACATAAGGTGTGAGAAAGGAGACAGTATGCCCAAGTATCTCATGAAGTTCACCCAATGTCGAGATGAGTTGGGAAGTGTGGGGGTAGCTGTTGATGATGAGGACTTGGTGAGCTTGGCTCTCCTTGGTCTTCCGAAGAGTTGGCATTCCTATTAGGACTTTGTCAATGGTCAGGAGAAATTGCCAGGATGGGAGAGACAGTGGTAGGAGCTTGTGCAAGAGGAGATTAGGCAGAATACCAGGGATGGATCTTCATCAAAGGTATATGATGAAGAAGATTGCACTTTGGCTGCCAAAGCAAAGAAGGGGGAGGTTTCTCTTTCTGAATCCAGTTCTTCCAATGATGAGAAGAAGGTTGACAAATTGAAAGTGCGATGCTTTTGTTGTCATGAGGTGGGCCATTATGCCTCAAATTGCCCACAGAGGAAATCCAAGAAGGGATCCGGGGAAGGATCTAAAGGTGAGGCACTTGCTTCACAGTTTGAGTTGGATTTCACACTCTTTTCATGCATGGTTTCATCCATGGCAGGAAGTGGTTGGTTTCTTGATAGTGGAGCTTCTTTCCACATGACCGGCGACAAGAGTATGTTCAGTACTTTGGAGGAGAAAGATCTCCAAATACTCATAGCTATGGGTAATGATGAGAAGTATAGCATCTCAGGTGGAGGCACGATTATCTTTCAGAGGGAGAATGGATCTCGTTTTACCTTCATCGATGTCAAGTAAGGGAAATGTTTTCCTTAGACACATCATCACTAAACAAGTGAAGTAGATTGGTTCATGGGTCAAGAACCTGTATGCTCTTGAGGTTCAAGATGCATGCAAAGCCTTGAGAAACAAGGCAACTAATGGAGACTTGGTGGTTGAGAGGGACTATATTACCTCTCAACATGCAGAGCTAGAAGAAGTCTTAGACAATTGTGGAGGAGCCACGATTGGTGCAACAGCTTCAGGAGGTTGTGGAGCAGCCACAACTAGAGAAGCTGAGTGGAGATCAAGTAGAGACATCTACTCATGTAGAGACCTCTAGTAGGGGGAAAATTTGATCCGGGTCGGCTGAGGGATCACATGTAGCCATACATCCAAGTAGGAGGTGGGGCGATATAGAGTGATCTTCCCAAGGAGGAGGGGCAGGATCCTTGAGGTACCCAACCTCTTGGATGAGACCTTGCTATAGGAGCCCCGATGTGGAGTAGCAGGAACTGACTGATTGGGTAGAGATAGATGTGGATGCAGCAGCAAAGAGAGCGACAGTGCAGGGAATCCCAGGACATCGCATAGCTAGCAAGTTGCAGTAATGCAAGAGGCACAAGTGTTTTACACAGTGCTAGGTGGCACAGAGAGGTGTGCAATGGTGTGAGATACATGGAGATGTTGTAGTAGTGCAGATGTCAGAGAGGGAGCACTTGTCAGCAACAGGTAGATCTTCAGCATCAGAGTACGTTCCTAGCCCAACAAAGTGGTCAATTGGGAGTGTTTTTGTTCCAAGTGTTGTTGGAGCAAGTGGACTGGGTAGATGTGTTGCATGTAGAACATTCCATAGTTATAGGTTCGAGAGAAAGCATTTCTTGTTGAGAGGGAGTGTTGAAAAATTTGCAACAAGAAATGTCAAATTTAGAATGTGCTAAAAATAGACCTACTAAAAATAACATGTCTAAAAATAGCAGTTTGGCTAGTGAGGTCATTGCCCACATTGGGTGAGAGGTGAAACTACTAAAAATAGAAAGTTCTAAAAATAGCATTTTTGGGTCCCTTCCTATTTATAGCAGTCCCTAGTCTATCTATAGGAAGTAAAATTAATTTTGTCTTAACACAGTTGGAAATATAATTAATTAATTCCATGAGTTAATTAGTTAAGGAAAATCAAACTTGAATCTTTGTGAGACATGCATTATTTCTCCACTAATGGGGAATGTGTCCTTGTTTGCTCCACTGATTAGAGGAATTAAGGATGAATTCTATAATGAAGAATCAGTTGATTTAGTTCTAACTAGTCAAGTCTAGTTAGATTATTTTAACAATTGTTAAAAATAAAATATAGTTTGTTAATGCTTGCATGCATGTGACAACTATTATTTTAGATAACTGAGGATTCACTCATGGATAACTGTTGCATGTCAGTTCTATTAGAGACCCAATTGAGATCATATGTGGGACAGTGTACTATCAGATGCTTAGCTATTTCTAGTAAGTAGTTTTTGCATGGTTGAGGAACTAGTGTTCTCAAGGAATATGTAGTTGGACCATTGGTTGTTTTTGGTATGTTGGAATTAATAGCATGTGCTTTTGCTATTATTTCCTAAGAAAAATACATAAGGGCCATAGGGAAAGCCTATATAAACAGGGCTTGGCTGGTTCATGATACATATCTTCATAGTTCATTGAGAACTAAATAGCTTGAGAGCTAATTCTTCTTATATTATGAAGAGGATTTCCACTTGATTGATAATACATGGTTGGGGGTTTATGCTGGTGCTTTCCCCTAGATATATCTTGTGTTATGTGTGATTAATTCTCTTGATCAGTTATGCATGTTTCTACTTGATGTTGTTCATGAATTCGATTATGCTTTTGCTTAATGTTTTGTAGAAGTAGAACAAGTATTATACTTTAGGACATTGCAAATATCGGTTTGTTCTACAGGTGAACTTTCTACAAAAATTACTATAGCTTAGTTAGACTGAGTTATCTAATTACAACTCAAAAGAACTCAACCTAGGCCCCTAAAATTTAGGGATCACTCTGCATGACACTAGATAGACTTCCAACTCGAATTTCCTAAGTCAATTAAGTCAATTTAACTTAATTAACTATTACAAGTTGCTATGAGAATAGAATTACAATTTAATTCTAGGACAAATTAAATTTGAATTTCTTGTTGCCATTTTTAACACTCTCTCTCAACAAGAATGGGACTATCAACTACCTCGATCTTGTCTTTGTGAAACTCGAATTTTCATCTTGACAATTCCTTTATCAAAATATCTTCATCTCGCTCCTCCATGGGAATGTATGTTGGCATTATGATTCTGGTATGGCACTATGATACAGGTGTTGTACTTGATGGAAACTCACTCAAGTGGCAATGGTCTGTTTAGGCTCTCAAAATGAAGAAAATAAGAGGTTCACAGGTACACAGTTCAAAAGGCGCAGACCCGCAGGTACGTCATTCAGAAAATTGCGGTCATGTACGCAGGTTGTCCGAACAGAAGGTGTGGACCCCATCTCACTCACTTCAAGGCAAAGAAGCGCGCTCACGTGGGGTTTCTTATGTTTGGCCCGTGGTATTTAGCCCATCGTTCTTGATCCTATGGTTTTGGCCCATGGTATAGGATCTATTTTAGCCCCGGTTTGGATCCCTTGTATTGGTTATTAATGGTTTTGTCCCATGGTGTGAATAAGGGCTTGACTATAAATAGGGAAGGAGATCACTTGGCTAGAATTAAATTTTGCAATTGAATATCTTAAGATCTAAAATTTTGGGTGATTGGTTTTTAAAAGCTAGATCTAATTCAAGGAGATAACTTAAGGTGAATCTATTGGCATGTCGCGATCTCTCGGACGCATGAACATATATGTGGATCTGACTGACTGTGGCACATTGGAGGACTGTAAATTTGGCCCTAATCAGAAGTCCGCAGGCGATCCATAGGTGCAGTGCGGGGGTACGCAACTCAGTAGAAGGCTCAGTGCGGGAGTACGCTGTGAAGCCAAAGGTGCAGTGCGGGGTACGTAGCGCAGGAGAGGGCACACTGCGGGGCACACACAACACAGAAAAGGACGAAGTGCGAGGTATGCAAGCGAGAAGAAGGCATAGTGCAGGTCTACGCAGTAAGTCAAAAGTGAAGGTGTGGATCTGAAGAAAATTTCGCAGAGCAGAAGAACAACCAGTGCGGATCTCCGCAGTTTAGTCTTAGAAGAGCTGCGGATATACGCAGGCCTCTGTTGGTGAAGTTGTGGTCTTATCTTGAAACAATTGGTGATTGTCTTTTATCTATTGCAGCAGAGTTTTGGGTTTAGATTTCTGGTATTCTTTTATGTTTACAGCATTCTGAAGAGTGGGTGATTCATTGGTTTATTGTATAAGGAGATTGGGTGATTTTCATGTATTTGATGATTATTTGATGTTCATGGATCCAGTTTAAAAATTAATGAAACGTGGTCCTTAAAGAAGTAAAAGAGCAAAGGGGGTTGTAGCTCCCTTCCAGGAGAGACTGGAAAACGAGAGAGAGTTGTAGCTCTCTGCAGGTTGTAGCCTGTGTACTGGTAAAGGTCTGCACCAGTACAAAATCATTGTAAAAGAAGTTCCTAATTGAAAGAATATAGAGACATATTGTAGCAGGTGGTTTTCACCCACATTGGGTTTCCACCTTATATTTGGTGTTCTTTTGGTGTGACTATCTGTTTTTCTTGTTTCATGCTCATTATTATATACAAGTTAATGATCAATAAATTAAGGAAGGCATATTGAAAAGAGTTTGATAATACTGATTCCCCCCCCCCCCTCTTAGTATTATTTCCAACACCCTTTACTAGAATTAACCAGTCTTTTAATCTGTCCTGCACTAACAAGGCTAGCACTAACTTTTGTATCATGAGCTCTAACTATATACTCTACCCCATCCTTTGTGAGGTGGTATTGGTTTTCATGCCGAAAGAAAACGATCTTTCTTTCATACAGATATGGGCTTCCCACAACGATTCCACAGATGTCCAAAGGAACTACATCTAACTCTACCTCATCAACTAATTTAAAAGCAATTGCAAATTTGGCCCTACACTGCTTGGTGATCTGAAATTTGGCTTTATCGCTTACCCAACGAAGCAGGTATGGACTCAAATGAGGTTTAGTTTTAAGGCCTAACCTTTTCACTAAGGACTCTGATATTATTTTTGCTTGGGAACCTGAATCACAAAAAGTTTCCAACTTTGTATGCTTTATGACAAATCTAATGTGGAATAACTCAATTCTCTTTCACTCATGACTTACAAGATCATTCAAATAACTAGTTCTTACAACCAAATCATAACTATCATTAATAGAAAGAGTACCTCTTGTGCCCATGGCTGTGATCAATGTCTCATCACCGAAATCTGATCCAAGATCCTGCATTGTTGCCACTGTCTTTTGCTTCCCCTTTCCGCCGAATCTCTTTGGTGTCAACTCCTGATGCAGCTTCCAACAGTGGTCCTCGTCATGACCATATTTCTTGCAATGAGTGTAAGATGGTGTTGCTCCATCCCCCTTTCTTAGCTGTGACATTCTTCTTATCCTCCCCTTTTCCTTTCTTCTGGAATTTTCCATGCTGAGGTTTGAATCTCATCTTCTTGGTTTGTTCATATCGATCATTCTTGCCTTGACTTTCAATATGAATAACTTTAACGTTGATCATATCAATTGTAGTAGGCTCGAACAGTAATAATGAGTGTCTGATGTAACTATGTAGCGCACCTATATACTTAGTTATAGTTTTGAGTGCATCTAATGAGATGCCCAGATTCAGTGCTTATTTCCAAAATTCATTCATGAAGCTTTGTACATTCTGGCCCTTACCTTGCATTAAATATTTCCTTTCCATATGTGCCTTTTGCTTATAACCCAGAGGGCAGAATTGGTCCTTTAATGCGGAAATGAAACTAGACCAAGAGGACATAAGGTTACCTGACTTTGTGCGGCCCTTGTGTAACTTTATCTCCCACCAAACGAGAGAAGTGCCACTTAGCCGAAGAGTTGCTAACTGGAATTTCACCTCATCTTCTTCGATCTGCTGGATTTGACAGTAAACCTCTATATGTTTGATCCAATTATTGAGCTTCTTTTCACTACATTTTCCATTGTACATGAGCAGGTCAAACTTTATGTTTTACTTGAATAACGGTTTCTTAGCGGTCTTCTTGGAATTTTGCTAAGAGTGATGAGAACTATCACTGGAAGAAGGAGAGGGAGGAGGATCTTCTCCACCACCTTCTTGATTTCCTGATCCATGATCATCGACATCTGTCTTCTCATGCCTAATTTCCTTCTCATACTCTTCTAACAGTTGGTTCACTTTTCCTGCCATATTGTAGAATACCTTTTAGAAATTTTGTCCCTCTTCCCAGCGAGCTTCTTCATTGGCCATGTTTCTTCTTCGTTGTGCACATCCTGCTTCAGGATCAAAGGAATTAAGTGTTCCTTCTCCTCTTCGCATCTTGTTTTGGGTTAGCATAAACTCATGCAATTCGCATCTACAAAGACCTACTCTGATACCAAACTTGATCCATGATATTTTACTTATAGATGCATCAGAATTACATATAAGAAAGTTAATTAACCATGGAACTTGAAAGCACATAAAAAATGTGGAAATAATCAGAAGAACAAAAAAAAACCCATTACACAATGATTTGATTACCGAGTTCGTCCAATTTAGACTATGTATCCATGCCCTGCTCAATAGTGGGGAGGCCTTCTTTCTATTAGTGGCGTAAAAGAGATAAAAGTACAAGCAGCAAGAAATTGCAACCCTTCTACCTCCAAGATGATAGATGAGAAAAAAATGGAGAGCCAAAATTTAGAAACAGACAGTACCACTGAACTCCTGGCAAAAAATAGTGCAAAAACGCTTATCCAAACTCCCAATTTGGATAATTGTGCCTTCTACAACCTTCTCAAAACCTCCCCTCTACTCAAGGTGATGTTTTGGCCTGCTGCCAGGGTCAGGGTCTACTGTGTGCAATAGATTCTGAGTATTCAGCTAGTCCTCTCTGCTTTCTCCTGACACAAACATTCGTATATATAAGCATGGCAGCACCCTTCAAAATTGAGGCAGTTCTAATGTAAGAACCCAAGTTAGCAGGCGGAATTGAGTTGGAAGGATTCACAACAACAACCTTACCGCAATAGTGAAGCCCCTTTACAACAAGGCAAACCCATCTCAACTACACATGAGTCTCAGCGGCATGTTTTTCAGCATTTCCAACTTCTCAACGGGCAGTCCAAGCCAAGACACAAGCATCCTGCGATATACAGACCCGTCAAATTTATAGAACACACTGTATAAAATATCGCGTCTGGATCCTCCCCACAAATCATAATCGGTGTGGAACCTATCGACGTATCAACACAGCTCCAATTCTCTACGATATGGAAGACCTGCTGAGATTTATATATCATAATATATAACATTTCGGGTCTGGCCCCCCATCATAATACTGCAATCAGCGCCTATCACAAAATCACAATCGATGCTTTCCATCAGGGCCTTTCGTAACACCATCCCTATTATGTGATTTCAATATGCGATAATATCGCATCGCAACTGAGTCTTCGTCGGGGTCGATTCTTAACATTTTTGTTCCTCCTTCAGCCTATGATATGTGATATCGCAATCATAGTTGGAAACACCGGGGGCCGATTCTCCTTAAGCCCCTCCTCCTTTTCACCGATATGCGATATGCAGGGCCTAGTGGAAACTTGCCACATGGTGATCACTCATTCGTTGAAACTTTTCCATGTCATCTTCTCCCTGCTACTTGGACAAGTCAAACTCAAATTTTTACTTGTTCTAACATTGTCATCGAGACTCGGATTTGAGTGTTTTTCACATCGTTGGAATCAGCATGATGAGCACTTTGATCCGCTGCTAAGTTTATCTAGATTCTACCACTTTGATTTTTGAGCCTTTCACCATGCCACTGGTACTTTTTTGAAGATCCACCTAGATCAGATTCCTATGCCTTTTGTTTCTCCCCTAAGACCACCCCACCCAGTTTCAAAAAAACATTTGGAAATCCAACTCAACCAAAACAAGAGAGCTCCATCACACCTTAGCTACCTTGAAATGGCAAGGCAAGGCTGAAAACCACTATAACACATGGCAAGAGCCATGCCAATGATAACAAGGGAACCAAAAACACACATGCATGCCAAAACTAGCAAGGAAATTATGCATGCAACTCAATACCTGCAAGTAATCCCATTGTAGCCACTTGAATCCCTTTCTCCCTTGCTTGATCCTTTCTTTATCTTGCTTTCATGTCCTTCCTTTGCCTACTTTCCTCCAATGTTAGAGTGCTCCAATAAAACTCTAATTTCACAAGAGTATGAGAAAGTAGTGAGAATAGAGAGAGAGCTCCAAAACTGAACCGAAAAAAGATTGTGTACTAATCCTCAAAATCCTTTTTCTTAATGACGCCTCTATTTTCTTCCTTTTCCATTAGTTTCCTTCATTTTCTTCCTCACATGCAACATGTGACCTTTCACCTTCCTTTTCTCCTAATTTCCATTATTTTCATAAATAAAATGTCAATTAATGCCACTTTGCCTTTCCAAAGCCTTTTCCATTTCCTTTGCCAATTTCCTTAGCCATAATAAACCAAATGAACACCCGCATTAGGATGTTTTGCCCAACATTCAGCTTGGAATACAAGTCCCATGACCTTGGTTATTATTGTTCCTTTATTAACTTTATTACATGTAATTTTGACCAGGGTTCTTACAAAATTCATCCAACTATCAATACTCTGGAGAAATATTGGAGATACATCACCACATTGTAGCACAAATTCAATGCAAGGGTCGAGCCCATGGCCCATGAAAATAGATGGGCGAGAACCACAACAAGATAAAATTCTAAATTCAAATGTGAAATCCATATTTCCTTAATCATAATCAAGGAAAATATTTGTTATATTTACATTAAAAGGAAGTAATTTCTATCAGGCAACAATTAAAGATAAGTCAGGAAAGTAAAAAGAGCTATGTATATCATGGAAGAATGCATAATGGATTCCAAGTGGGGGAGCATGTTTACGTCCACATCAGACCAAGGAAAATTTCCTTAAGGATTGGGTCTTATTCCAAGTTGGCACCTTGTTTTTGTGGGCTATTTCAACTTTTAGAAAGAGTGGGTCCAGTGGCCTATAGATTGGCCTTACCTCCCATAGTGAAGCCTCATGATGTTTTCCATATATATTTACTTAATAAGTATGCACATGAAGCTAATCATTTTGTTGATTGGTCTATAATACAAGTGGAATCTGAGGGAGAATTCTATCCATAGCCATTATGCATTTTGGATCGGAGGTAAATCATGCTTCAAAATTGAGTAATCAAGCAAGTGTTGTCACTGCTTCAACACCCTCCAAAATTTTCCTGCATCCAATTTCAAAGCCTAATTTGTCTTTTCATGTTGTCATTGCAAACATTAAGTGTCTTCACATGTTTTTTCTTTAAGTATTCTTGTTCCTTTTGAAGAAAATCAAAGTCCTGACGATGAACCACACTAGTTGGTTCGAAACGCGTCGACAAATGTCTTTGTCATGTGATTTACGCCGAAGCTCTTCTCATAACTAAAATCAAAGTGTTGTCGTTTAGCACAGATAACTGTCGCATGCCGTATACATGTGGTTTTGACTTGTTTCAAGGGGTGACATTTGTGTTAATGAGTCATTCTTACCATGTAAACATGTATTTCACTCATTTCCAAAGTTTTAAGCATCGTCACACAAGTGTCGTCACCATCATCACAAATTGTATCTTTGGTGTCGCACTTGGGGTAAACAGTTGAAATGTCATCGCATTGAGTAAAGTATGTTGTTCATGTGTTCTGGGTGATTTATGTTGTGTCATCAATTATTCTAAGGATGTGATCATACTCAAGTCCTATCACTATTCACTTCAGTTTCACTAATCCCACACTTATTCAAATCTAAAGAACTTCCTAGTCGGGCAACCTGGCATTACCCAACCCTCCTAAATTGTGCACTACATAGTCTTAGTCCTCAAGCCTCACACTTACCTCTTGGCACTGCATAATGCATAGTCCCTGCCTCCCATAATTTTTCTTTTCAATGTAAGAGTGCTCAGTCTGGACCCTTGAGCTCCAGAACTGTGTAATCATTTCCCTTATCTAGTCTCTTTTGTGCACTGTGCAGTCTCAAGATCCAATCCTCAGCCTTGAGCCCTTGAACTATGCATTTGTGAAATCCCTCAACCTCTATCTCTCTGGATCATCATAGTGGGAAACCTTAAGCCTCGATTCCTCAACCTAAACTCTTAATCCCCTAAATTGTGTAGATGACAAGCCTTGGCCTCCCTGAACTATACACTACACAGTCTTAAGTCTCTTTCCTTGACCCTGAAATCTTGAGTTGTGCAACTACGCAATCGTTGAGCCTAATCCTCATCCTATCACCCATTTCCAACTCAGTTAATTGATTTTTATGTATCATGTTAGACTATGGTTTTAGTCAAACGGATTTCATCATGAGTGGATTTCAATTGCAGGTATTCTTTCATGTTATGACATGACCATGATGATGGAGGGATGAAGGAAGGGACTTTTTTGGAAGACACCTTCGAAGTTGCAAGAACAAGTTGATCAATCGAGAGAAGACAAAGTAACATTAGTTGTGACAACAGTTGGAGATCTAGTCTACATTGAAGACTCATATCTTCAATCCATAAGGAGGAAAAATAAAACCATGTTCATCTTTCAAGAAGGCACAAAGAAAGCATCAGGAAAGAGTGGCTTGACATTGCCATGTCATCACACAGTCCATGTCATCAGTGTTATGTCCTTTCATGTCATGAGTCATCATGTGTCATACCATTTTGTGGAATATGTAAATTCTATATTCGAAAATGTAATGTAAAGTGTAAGTCTATGAGTCATCCATGTAATGTGAAAATTCATGTAGGAAGTTGAAAGGTTATAGAGAAGTCAAACAGTGATGAGGGTAGTCCAAGAGTCATAAGGCAGATGAATGATCACCCATTTTTTATATATACGTCCTCATTGCTCATGTAAAGGAATTTTCACCTTGGCTCCTCCTACTAGGAATTAGAGAGAAAGATAGTTCTTTTGGAGGAGCAAGTGGTTGCTCTAACACTCCACTATTGGGGCTAGTGGTGTTCATTGTCTTAGTGTATATTAGAACTTTTACTTAATTCAGAAGCTCACTAAGCTAACACAATTTCATGCGTATGTCCTAAATATTGTAAGAATATTCTTTGAATGTTTGTGATGTATGTTGTTTTCATATGTACTAAGGAAATTGAACTATTTCAGTGGGTTTGGTACTTATCTTGTTGAATATGTGTTGTATGTGTTTTAACAATCGTTGCTTCTAAGTGAACTATTTATCTAGTTTTCCAACGATTCATTTATATGTCATGCTCATGTGTCTTTTCTACATTAGTACTATTACTTGTCTTTAAAAGGCTTACTTTTCTCTCCCATTTTGGTAGAAGAACCTTTATATGTTCCAAAATTAAACATCCACAAGGCATACTCACTTGCTAATTTGAAATTACTTATGTATTACTCTATCATGTTGAACACTGAAGCCAAGGAATATATTTAAGAATATGGCAGTCGGGCCTTATTTATAGAAGGGCTCCCATACCAAACAGTGTGAATTCTAATTGGGACTTTTCATCGAGGAGACCCCCTTGCATGTTGACGATATCAAGCACCATCAACATTCTAGCACTAGAAGGAGGGAAATCACCTTTTTATGGTTGAAAAATCTCCACATCCTAACAGACAAAACTCTGTACGCAGGAGTAACTTTCCCATTTCCACTCTTATTTGTTCCCCAAAAAAAAAGAAGAAATTGTTCAGTCTAGCCTAGCACAATCCTTTGAGGTTATTTACAATCATTTTAGGACTATACGACCCATCACTCGTCACTTTTTGAAAGCTCTTTGTCTCCTCTTTGTTGTTGCGATTCTGCCTCATAAATATGTAAGAAAAGAAGTAACTCCCAATGGCATTCTTGTTTCGTTGGTGAAATATTTGGTTATCACAACCCTCAAAGATTTGTTTGAGCCTACAAAAAAGTGAGGGGAACTTCCACCTGTTGAGGAGAATTTGGACAGTGAAGGAGAAGATTTTTAGTTTTTTGACAAGGAGCACCCACATCACATTGCAAATCCTAATAGTGAGGGAGACGACTCTTCGGATTCAGAAGAGAAAGAGGAGTAAAAATACGAAGACATCGATGATGTACATTTGTATTGGATGGCCCAAGGGCCACTCACTCTTTTGGTCAATCTTCACAAGATGCCCAAACATCGTGAAAATTTGTTGTCAAAGTTCAATTCAAACAAGAAGACTAAAGTTGAAGATCATATATATGAGTTATACATGCATCTATAGATACTTGAGGTACGTTTCGATGATGCCACTTGCAAACTCTTTTAGTATACCTTAGAAGGTAGAGTGTTTGTATGGTATAACAATCTTCTGGCCAATTCAATCCGAAATTGAGGGAGTTTAAGAAGCTGTTCCTTGATAAATTCAGTGACGATAAGACTCCCACCACGTTATTGAAATAACTTGGTTACTTGAAAGCAGGGGAGAAAGAGCGAATCAAATATTTTAATCAAAGATTCATGTGATTTCTAAATAATCTCTCCACAAATGTGCAACCTCATGATGAAATTACTAAATATTATTACACATCTGCCTTGCCAACCAACATTTTTGTTTTCATGAAGAGAGATGAAAAGGAGACAGTAACCTTGAACTTTGCAGATTTTCTTGTTGTAGAAAAATATTTGCAATCCATTGGATTCATCATAGATGATAACAATTCTAAAGACTCCACAGAAGCTGGTAATAAGAACCAAGCCTCTTTCAGCAGAACAAAGGAGAAATATTCTTTTTACATGGATATCTTGATCAAGTCTCTGAATTTGCTCACAAACCAAGTTTCATAATTGAAAAGACATTCAAATGAGGCATCTACTGCTAGTAGCATATATTCTATGCCATTGTTATTGAAAAGAAAAAACGGCTCATAATAGGCCAAACGTGCTTAGAGTTCCAACACATTGATTAACCATTGAAAATTTGGGCATGGAAAATTTATCCACTTTTCATCAAGAAAAATATTCTGAGAAGACATGCCCATAGTGGAATCATAATATGAGCACTATGATGGAAAACATTCTTGATACTCTTTTAATAGAGGAATAGTCTAAGCAGAATGAAGATACAAATGAACCTATCATGACTGAAGATAATTTGAGTGTTGGACATTCAGTTAACATGTTTGGTATTTTATACAATGCTGAAAAATAGAGTGCTAATCAATCAACAACAAGTGAAGCTCCCCCTAAGAATTCAATTGAACATTACAATCTAGGGAGAAAATGATCTATTTCTGAGCAGGAGATCAAGAAACATTTTTTATGTAGAATTCTTCCGCCTTCAAATCCCACTCTGAATTCAAATAACAATTATGGAGGTGCTCCTACTAGAAAGAACACTTCCAACAACAACAAAAAATAATTCCAACACTCCTCCTGGTACGCATAAAGCTACACCACCTGAATCATCAACATAGCATATTCTTACGGTTAGCATAGATTACAATGTTGTGGAAGATATGATAAGATCTCATGCAAATATTTCACTTTTTGAGCTCACAAGGCTAACGGTCCAACATGACCTGATTCTCCAAGCACTCTCATTGCACACTCTAGCAGGTAAAGAGGGTTTTGCATTACAAGTAATGTCTGGTTACTTTCATGATATCCTTGAATTTGTTGTAAATGTTGTAAATTTAAATTCTAACACACTCTACCCACCTTTCTCATTAACTTTAAAATTTTTCAATTCTAATGTTCACAATTGTTTAATTCATTCTGGTGCATCCGCGAATGTGATGCCATTTTCTAATGATAAGAAAATCAATGCACAATGGGATAAGCCTAATGCACAAATTATACAAATAGATAGATAATTTTTCTAGACTATAGGTGAACTCAGGAATGTTATGATTTTTCTTTCATCTAATCACCAAGTTCATTAGTGTATCAATATTATTGTTGTGGACATTTCAAAATAATATGCTTTACTTTTAAGCAAATATTGCTTCAGCAAACTTCAAGGGTACTTTGCGACAGAATAGTCGCACTTATGAATTCCATACAAGGGAAGAAATAATCAAATTAGAGTTGATAGTGAGCCCTACATGAAGTGCACTATAACACAACTTAAAGAGAAGAACAAACCGATGGGCTTCACATAATTCATTTTTGGGAAAAAAATGGAGGTTAATCACATATGTTATCTAGCTTAGCCTTCGCTAGTCCCACCAGACAAATAGTTGGAACTCCTTCCTAGAAATTCAATTGGTGATAATGACCTTTGTATAGTAGGTGTAGGTAGTACTAGTGTAGGACATATCTATAATATTTCTAGTTTTTGGACTTCATATTTTGATGATTCGAAAATGCGGGAGGACCCTAGAGCTAGTTATGTTTTAGTAGACTCGCAGCAGAGAAAATATTTGATCTCTTTTGCTTGGAATTTGAGTGCACCAACAACATCACATAATATGAAGCACTCATCTTGGTCCTGAAAAATCCATTGGCCTCAAAGTTGAGGTACTCAAATTGATAGGTGACTAGGAGATTACCGTATGGCAGGTACATAGTACAATACATTATGTGTCACCTAATCTTAAAGGTTATAAACAAGAGGTATGGAGTTTAATTTTGCAATTCCAAGCTTTCAATATTATCTCTGTTCCTAGGATTCATAATGTCATTGTTGATACACTGGAAAATTTTGTCGCCAGGTTGTCACTACTAAGGGATGGTTTTTCTATTGAAATTATTTATAAGCCATCTATCCCTGATAATATCGCCAACTTTTTTGTTTTCAATGATGACCAAAAGATACTAGACTTTGTGGCAAACATTTATGTATTTAAGGATGCAACCATTGATGAGGATAAGAATGATAAAGCATTGCAGGTTTCATCATAGGATAGCAAAGAAAAAACCATGCCCAAGGGTGTGGTGTCACTCAAAAATTCGTATGAATTGAAAAATCACTTCAGGAGACTAGTGAATGTGAAGACTCACACTTACACTCTATCACATGAGTAGATTAATCTTATCACAGAACAAGATCTTAAGTATGTCAATCTCAGTACTGATTGCACACCCCAGGAGTAGAAAGCTTTCATTCGTATTTTTAAGAAGTATCGAGATATTTTTGAGTGGACATATGATGATCTCAAAATTATGACACACGAATAATCCAACATGTGAATCCAATGAAGGAAGGGGGCGATCTTTTTCAGCAGAGGTTGAGGAAATTTAATCTGATGCTTGGGCCTCTGATTCAAAAAAGCTATGGAAATTTTCGGATGATTATATCATCTTTAAAGTGTGACATTCAACGTGGGTCTCAAATTTAGTCACTGTAAGAAATATTTCCTAGAAATACACTTGTGCGTAGATTTCCACAATCTTAATCACGCCTTGGACAAAGATAACTACCTAGTGTCATTAATGGAGAAAATTTTGCAAACAGTATTGGGGTCAGAATTTTTTTCCTTGCTAGATGGATTTTCAGGTTACAACCAGGTTCTAGTGTCAAAACCTGATAGACATAAAAAAAACTTTTCAAACTAAGTGGGGCACATTTTCTTTAAAAAGAATGTCATTTAGATTGATCAACGCAAATGAAACTTTTTAATGTGAGATGGACATCACATTTCGTGGTCTGATTGGCAAGAGAAGATTGCTTTACCTTGATGATGTAACAATGTTTGCCAAAATAAGACCAAATAACTTACACCATTTGAAACATATTTTTGAGCGATGTTATAAATATGGGATATCGCTTAATCCCATAAAGAGCATTTTCATTGTGTTTGAGGGGAATCTCTTAGGCCACATTATCGCAAAAAGTGGGATTAAGGTGTACCCTAAAAGGGTTAGAGCTATCACACATATTCCTTTACCCATGAGTAAGAAAGGCATGCAGGCATTCTTAGGGAAAATTAACTTCCTCCACAAATCCATCTCCGATTACACAGAATGTGAAACTCAATGTAGGAGACAGTAAAGAAGGATGAGACATGAAAATGGGATAAAATGGAAAAGAACGCATTCTCATATAAAGAAAGATGTCATAAAAGCACCAAGATTGTATAGTCCATACTTCAACAAATATTTCTTACTCTACACCTTCACTTTGATTATTCTCTTGTTTTTTTTCTTACGCAAAAAAATTATCAACATAATCAACATCTTGTATCATTCATGAGTGCTAGCTTACAAGGACCTAAACTTAAGTATATCGTCATCAATAAACAACATTACAAAGTCTACAAGGTAGTGAAACACTTTTGGCCTTACCTTCTAAAGAACCATTGTGTTATGTTTGTGCCACATCTAGTGGTTAGATCAGTGTTCATTCAACAAAAGCTAGGTGAAAGAAGGGAAAACCAAATGACTGGCTTACAAGAGTACAATCTTCAGTTCAAACTAGTTCACACCATCAAAGGCCATGGTCTTTTCCACCTAGAAGCTAAAGTGGTAAACACACCAGAAGATGATTCTTTTGGATGGGAGTAGGAGGTTTAGATGTACAATATCAAATGTGCTGACCCCACTAACACCCCAACCTCTTGGTGTGTAGATGTCTGATAGTATCTTGAGCACAGAAATTTTTTCTCTCACTTATCTGCATGAAAAAAAAGGGAAATAAAATTGAAAGCTATATCTTATCAGTTGATACATGGAGTTATTTTTAGAAAGCACCACAACGGAGTCCTTATTAGATGCTCAAAAGCCCCAGATTCAAAAAAGGTTCTATGTGACCTCCATGATGGACTAGCCGGAGGACATTTCGCAGGTGACACAATAGAAAATAAAGTTATGCAAGCCATTTTTTATTGGCCCACTCTTTTCAAAGATGCTCATGCTTATGCCCCCAACTGTTCGGTCTATTAGAGATGTGTTAGCCAAGAAATGAAGTCAGTCACCCCATTACAGTCCCTCATTCTAGAAGAACTATTTTAACAATGGGACCTAGATGTTATCGGTGAGATGTTTCCGCACTCATCGAAGCAAGATCACTATATTCACAATGCTATATTGTTAGGGTCCAACCCTAACCCCTTTATTTATGTAATAGGGTCGAGTCATAGTTATAGTTATTTAAATATTCAATAAAGCCCATATTAATAATTGTAAGTGGTTAACTCGCATTTAAGAAAGGGGCCACAGTTAGTTACAAACAGGCCATGGTATTAGATAGATGGTATTGAGAGAACCATGGTAATGACCCATGTTATTATATGTATTAATACTATATAAAGGATAGAGACTCCCCATTGAGAAATATCGAGTCTTATTTTGTAATCAAGCTCTGCTCTGCTGGAGGTTGCCCCCTCAAAGAGGCAAGTGAACATTGCTTTCATCTCTAAATAATAAAATACTTATTTTTTCTCATTTGGTTCTATGTTCTGGGTTATATTTCTTCACATATTTGGTATTATGGCATTTCTCGCAGGTCAAGCGCATAACAAGTGGTATCAGAGCACTTTCCAGGGCCGATGGTACCTCCATTTTTCAGTGTATTGTTTTTAGGCTAGAGACCTGTTCCGACGTCTTTAAAACATAGAATCTATCGTTGAGTGCATAAACCTGCCGATTTTGGGAGGCATGCACACAGGAAATACAAGAGGTGGTCATGCTTGTTGGACTGCCTTGTAACCCCTGTGGGTACCCCTTTGAGTAGTAGTGCATTAGACAGAACCGTACTCGGACTGCCTTCGACGTACCCTCTGGGTATATCAGAATCCCCCTAGGCTCACCTGAAACCTCACCTTAGATAAACCATCAGCCGTCTTGCTGCTACAGTACACTGAGAACAACACTTGTGGAGATTAATCATGAATATGATAGGGTAGTCGGGTAGTATGGCTAAGGGTACAGTTGATCCTCCTTAGTTTGTGCCCTAAAAGATTGGGCCGAGTACTATTGTTGGACACTTATATATATTGGGATATATAGAACCTGATAATCCATTGAGACCATAGTTCCCTTGACTCTTTGAAGCTCACCCATTATCATATTTTCTAGATCAGATTTAGGAGTTGGGGTTTTGTCGCCGCTGCAACAATCAGATCCACTAGTTGAGGTTCTATCACCACAGTACCATTCAGATCTAGAAGTTGGGATTTTTTCATCACCACGGTCCAACTTACATTCAGTCATTGGGGTTTCGCAAGCAGATCTAACCATCTCTATAGTGAGGCTTATGACTCCTATAGTCTGGGCCGGTTTTCACAGGACATTGGGTAGGATCAAGTTTTCTGGAATTTGGCCACCGCAGTATTGATCAACAGGGAGTAAAACTCCATTCGAAGTATAAAAACGAGTCTGAGGCCTTCCCAGGACGCTTACAAGAGACTTAGCCCATAAGACTCAGGACGACGAGCTGATCGCAGTGGTACCGTTCTGATCCAGGTGGATATTGGTGGCCACCTGCCAAGTCCACCTGGACCCCCACCATTGTCTTTCTCAGCATTTTCAGTTTCCTTAATTATAGCACAACTTACTATTTTTAGCAGTTTTTC
>APFE030173819.1:188861-203689 GCA_000404065.3 Pinus taeda | reverse complement strand
GGGACCCATAAATGCTATTTTTAGAACTTTCTATTTTTAGCAGTTTCACCTCTCACCCAATGTGGCCAATGACCTCATTGGCCAAACTGTTATTTTTAGACATGCTATTTTTAGAACATTCTAAATTTAACATTTCTTTTTGCACATTTTTCAACATTCCCTCTCAACAAGAAAGGCTTTCTCTCGAACCCGATCTTGTAACTCTGGAATGTTCTGCATGCAACACATCTACCCAGTCCACTTGCTTCAACAATGCTTCAAACAAAAACACTCCCAACTGACCACTCTGTTGGGCTAGGAACATACTTTGATACTGAAGCTCTACCTATTGTTGACAAGTGCTCCCTCTCTTACATCTGCGCTACTGCAACATCTCCATGCATCTTGCACCATTGCACACTTCTCTATGCCACCTAGCACTATGCAAAACACTTGTGCCTCTTGCATTGCTGCAGCCTGCTAGCTATGCATTGTCCTAGGATTCCCTACATTGTCGCTCTCTGTGCTGCTCCGTCCACACCTGTCACTACCCAATCAGTCAGTTCCTGCTACTCCACATCGGGGCTCCTGTAGCAAGGTCTCATCCAAGAGGTTGGGTACCTCAAGCATCCTGCCCCTCCTCCTTGGGATGATCACTCTATATCGCCCCACCTCCTACCTGGAGGTATGGCCGCATGTGATCCCTCAACCCACCTGGCTCGAAGTTTCCCCCTACTGGAGGTCTCTGCATGAGCAGATGTCTCTACTCGATCTCCTCTCAGCTTCCCCTATTGTGGCTACTCCACAACCTCCTGAAGCTGTTGAATGAATCATGGCTCCTCCACAATCGTTTGAGACTTCTTCTCGCTCTGCATGTTGTGAGGTAATATACTCTCCCTCTCAACCACCAAGTCTGCATCAGTTGCCTTGCTGCTCAAGGCTTTGCATGGATCTTGAACCTCAAGAGCATACATGTTCTTGACTCGTGAACCAATCTGCTTCACCTGTCTAGTGATCACGTGTCTTATGAAAAATTTTCCCTTACTTAAGACTACATCATAGCCTCTGCCTTCTAGCATCTCGATCGACACCAAGTTTCTCTTCAGTCCTGGTACATACTTGACATCAGTCAAGGTAAGGCGAGATCCATGCTCCCTCTAAAATATAATTGTGCCTACACCTGAGACACTATACTTCTCATCATTACCCATCGCTATGAGTATATGGAGATCTTTCTCCTCCAAAGTACTGAACAAAATCTCGTCAGCGGTCATGTGGAAAGAAGCTCCACTTTCAAGAAACCAACCACTTCCCCCATGGATGAAACCGTGCATGTGAAGAGTGTGAAATCCAACTCAAACTATGAAGCAAGTGCCTCACCTTCAGATTCTTCCTCAGATCCCTTCTTGGATTTCCTCCATGGACAATTTGCAGCATAATGGCCCACCTCATGACAATGGAAGCATCACACTTTCGATTTTTCAACCTTCTTCCCATCATTGGAAGAACTGGATTCAGAAAGAGAAACCTTATCCTTCCCCTTCTTCACCTTACTATGGCATAGTTCTCCTCATCATGCATGGATGAAGAATTGTCTCTGGTGCTCCGTCTGATCTCCTCCTGAATCAAATCTGACCATAGTCATTCCCAATATAGTAGTTTCTCCCTTCCATTAACCGAGTCCTGGTAGCTATGCCAGCTCTTAGGAAGGCCGAGTGCTAGACTCACCATATCCTTATCTGATGTCATGACCCTTACACTTGCAAGCCCATCCTTGCATGTGATGAGCTTGGTTAGATACATAGAGATCATCTCATCCCTTTCACACTTGATCTTTCGAAGTTTGTCCTTCAGTGCTAGCTTCCTCTGATCACTACTATTCTGATATAAATCTTTCAATGTTTTCCACATTGCATGTGGAGTGTTATCTCAAAATCTGACCCTGGAAGGCTGCAGACTAGGAAGACCTCAAGTAACTATTTCAAACCTACTTTAGGCTGAGGCTTAGCCTCCTCAACCTGAGAGGGCTCTCTCAATAGGGTTAATGATTTTTTCAATTGTGATTAAGATGGCTAACTCTTGTGAAACGAATATAAAATATGAATGGTGGAAACACAATTAAAATCTATCCATTGGGCTTATGGAGTCAACATAATTTCAGTATGACAATGGTTTCAACCTTACATAGAAGTCAGGGCATTCAGCATTCAACACATTCAAAACATACCAAAACATATAGGACCATGCAGTCTATGAATGTATACAGAAAGTTAGAGCACCATAAGTGAATTATAAGTGATTACACATTCATACCACTGCAAATATTAGGAAAAGAACAATACAACACATTCTGAACATCAAATCCCTCATGAGTCCTGAGAAGCAAAGCCAAACTTGTATTACTAAAACAGAGTCTTTACATAAGTCAAATATTAGAGCCTTTTTTTATAAATTTCCAACCCTTTGTACATTGCTCTTTCTCCTATTTATAGAGCTCTTCTACCTGATTGAGATTCCTCCTCAAGCATGAGGGGAACTCGAAATCTACTTCTAATGACACCTATTCAACTTTTAACTGCCTATTAAATGTAACAAACTTCAACTAGACTTTCTAGAGATCTAAATCAAGTAGGGTTCTAACACCATGTTATGCTAATAATAACCTTGATTACAATGGTTCTCATTCTTTGACATCTGGTCCCTTTTTAGTTTGGTTGTGATGGATGTTCAAGGCTCCATGCTGGTCTTCAATGCCACATCTTCTCCATTGTCTTGAAACATAGGAAACTGCCCTTGCTCATCGGTCTTTAGTTTGCCTTACAATTTTCGAATCCATAGAAGCATGTCCTTCATCTTTGATTATCCAAAATGTAATAGACGGCCACGTCCTTGATGTGCTGTCCACCTCCTTTATGTGTAAAGGCAAAAACTCTTTCAAGCTATTTTGACATATTTTGAAAGGTGGTAAATGTGCCCACTTTATGACAAAAATTTAAAGTTGGATTCGAATCCATATTTTCTCCACCTCTCTTAACCTGGTTGAATGTTGAAGCTTCAGATGATGCCTTATCTATATTCCCCTTTCAAAATTTCTCGCTTATGTTTCAAAACCGGTTGATTGATATTGGATTATTTAGCTTCATCAGTTCCGTAGTATGTTATGAAACTGCTGAGCTCTAGTCATCACCTTCAACAGTTTCGTAGCGCGCTACGAAACTGCTAAGTTGTTTCAAAAATCACAGTTTCAACCCAAAACTTTGCTATTTCAGCACTTTACTGTTAAAACATTCTTGCAACTGTTTCAAGATCTTCCAAAACTGAATGGGAATGTTTGGAAAGATTATACCAAGCAAAACTATCAAAACTTTGAAATATATCCTTACTTGAAGTGAGTTTTCTTTATGGAGATCCTTTTTGCTAGTTCAATTGAATATTTAAGTCTTCAACTTGTTTCTTCATTATTTTGATCCCAGACTTGAGGTTTGTATTGACTTTTCTGATAAATTGAGCTTCTTTTATTGCAGGAGTAGTCCAACTACGGAATTGAACATTAAAATCAACCACTTCAGGAATTTGAAAAGTTTGGTCCTCCCATCAAGTCTGCATTTGGTTAAAATAAGCCTCCTTAGCAGCAAATTTCCTAGCAGCTTTCTTTAATCTAGCAATCTCAAAGTTGGTAGATTCCAATCTCCTTTTCAAGTTTTCCACACTGCCTTCTTTCTGAGTGGCAACTGTTTTACCTTTATCCTTTCTTTCATGAGGTTGTGTCTCCTCCCCTGTTTCATCTGCGCTTGGCGGCACCTCCTATACTTGTTTTAACTTCCTTGTTATGGGTCTCCTGTGTTTGAAAACAAATTGTTTAGCTTGATCATCAAACTTGAGTTTCTTTGAGGATTTGACCTTCTTAGCCTTTTCTTTTCCTGACTGTATCAAATTAGCTTGAACTAGTGGGGACTCTTCAATGTCAATTGCTTGCAATAAATCATTTAAATCTCCCTTTGAAACAGGACTTTCTTCAATAGCCACTGACTTACCCTTTTCTTTTGCCACCTAGCTCCTCATTCTTCTTCTTTGAACTCCTCCACCTGTGCTTGATTCATGTGCAGTTTCTTTGACCTGAGTTTTTTATTTAGTTGATTGCTGGGGTGTATCCTGAATAGTCAGTGGCTTGGTAGACTCTCCAACTTGTTTCCTTGCTTTTAAATTTGAAACCCTCTTGGCTCTTGTTTCTACTTGATAACTGGTTGTTGTTGAAGGTTCCTTTGCCGCTTGAGGGCTGAGACTGGTCTTGCTCTTGAAATCGGTCATGAATATGAATGTGTCCCAGTCTCTGCCTACCCTCTGGAGTTCATGCAGAACCATTAACTTAACCAAGCCATGGTGGAATAGTGAAGTCTCACAGGCTTCTTTTCTTAGTTGCACCTTGTCACATATTTTACTTAAATTGCGGAATAGAGAAAAAAGGTAGATCAATAGATGTCTTGCCTGTGAAATGCAACAGAAGTTTGAAATGGTATGAGTACACTTTGTTATATCTTCCTTCACACGTCAGGTACTTCTGTATACAGGTGAGCAAATGGGCATAAGATTCTTTGACATAACTTCTAGGAACATACTTGGTCAAATTTGAGTTAATGAACTCTTGCTTTAGGAATTCTTTGCATGGGTTCATGTCAAATTTGAAATTCTTGAACCAATTTTCTTGCCCTCTGGGAATCTCCATAACTGTGGATATCATGTTTTGTGAAACCTGCAATTCCAGCATACCCACCTTTGAGTTTAATCTTGTGAAATTCAGTGCAAATTCTTTAGTCACTTGTGCATGACCTCCCTGGAGCTTCTTGCAAAAATTCCAACATCCAGCTTGTTTAAATGCATGTTCGACCTCTCTGTTCTTCAAGGTTATATCCAAACCTTCAGGCTCGTTTCTCAGACATTTGCCTGATTTGTGGTCTTTCCTTTCTACTGATCCCTCCATGAAGATTTAGTGACCTGTAGGCAAGAAATGCTAGCACTGCTCAAATTGCAAACTCTGCCTCGCTTGATGACAATGTTTTTTCAAATTGAAATCTTGCAGATTTGTTTCTCATGCAAGGCTTACAATCATCATTAAGACTTGTGCATATTTGGCTTTCCTTGGAACTTGTATTCCGTGTGTACTAACGTACCTACTGGTTGTGATAATGGAGATAGGTGGTTGGACGTGATATGTGGAGTGCATGAACTGACAAAGAATGACGCAGCCATAGATTAACTTAACAGATTTGACAGTTGGGAAAGATTCATTGCGGAATGCATGAATCTTTGATTTCACAGCGCGATCAGTGTAAATTTTTAATTATGCGTTGCGAAATCACCTAATAATGTATCGCGCTGCGAAAACACCTAAAGGACTATTGCGCTGAAAAACTGCTAAATAGGATTAATGCGTTGCGAAAACACTTCAGAATGGTTACATGTGCTATGTAATCACTTAAAAAGGCTTTGTGGTACATAATGATTTTTAAAACAAACTGACACATGGCTATGAGATCGGTGATAAATGAGGGTGACTAGTGATAGATGAGAATGCATGCTTGACTCACAACCTCCTAAGAATCAGACTCTAAGGAAAAACGAAATCAAACTTAGACTAACACTGACCTTTATCTTCAAGCTAGTATGAGAAATTTTGGCATTAGATTTCTTAAGTGATAACACGAAGTTTCCTTCCCATGGATACTCGAGACAATGTGATATCGCACTCCCTCCAAGAGAATTCTCCTAGTTCTAGCCACACACTTCCTCCATTCCACCAGCTCAGTCTTGTCAGTAGGCTTAGGGACTCCTTGATTAATGAAATCCTTAAGACCATTATCTTCCAAAACTGACTCCATGCGATCGTTCCAAGCTATATAGTTTGAGCTGCCATCAAGGGCATACTCAAGCCTCAAACCATAGAATGCCATCGATGAAATAGACGTGATAAGAACTTGAGATCTATATCCTGAATAATAAACTTCGAATTTCTCTGACTAGTATGTTGTTCTTGCTTGATCACCTTTGTTCTGATACCATGTAGAATTTTGTAGAATTTTCCTACAAATCAGCTAGCTCTGATACCATGTAGAAATTTCACCTTTAGAAGAAACCAATATATGCAATGTCCTAAATCATAATACTTGTTCTACTTCTACAAAACATTAAGCATAAGAATAATTGAATTCATGAGCAACATCAAGTAGAAACATGCATAACTGATTAAGAGAAATAATCACACATAACACAAGATATATCTAGGGGAAAGCACCAACATAAAACCCCAACCATGTATTATCAATCAAGTGTACATCCTCAACAAGATACAAAAAGAATCAGCTCAATAGTTATCCTGTTGTCTCTGTACTCTGATGATTTTCAATCAGAAGATAAAAATCATGGACTACCTAGGCTTCAATGTATAGGCCACAAGTCCTCCAATCTCCTATAATAGATCCTTCTCCATGTACGAAATACTTACTAGAAATATCCAAGCATATGATAGTACACTGTCCAACATTTGATCTCAGTTGGGTCTCTGACAGAATTGACATGTAAGAGTTATCCATGAGTGAATCCTAAGTTATCTAAAATAATAGTTTTCACATGCATGCAAGCATTAACAAACTATATTTTATTATTTTAACAACTTGTTAAAATAATCTAACTGGACTTGACAAGTTAGAACTAAGTCAATTGATTCTTTCATTATAGAAATCATACTTATTCCCTCAATTAGTGGAGGTAAGGATAAATTCCTCAATCAGTGGGACAACTCATGTGCATGCTCACAAAGACTTCAAATTCGAATTTCCTTAACTAATTAACTTAACTGAATTAATTAATTAATATTTCCAATGGATGTTAAGACCAAAATTAATTTTACTTCCTATAGATAGACTAGGCACTGCTATAAATAGGAAGGGACCCAGAAATGCTATTTTTAGAACTTTCTATTTTTAGCAGTTTCCCCTCTCACCCAATGTGGCCATTGACCTCACTAGCCAAACTACTATTTTTAGACATGTTATTTTTAGCACATTCTAAATTTAACATTTCTTGTTGCATATTTTTCAACATACCAAGCGTTTAAACGCATTCCATGGCTCTTTGAAATGTGGCACTAGCATTGATTAGCCCAAATGGCATCTTTTGATATGTGTAAGTGCCCCATTTGGTTCTAAAAGTAGTTTTTAATTGATCATTGGAGTGGACCAAGATTTGATTATACCCTAAAAAACCATCTAAAAAGGACATTAATTCAGACCTTGTGACTGATTGTAATATATGTTCCATAGGGGCAATGGAAAATTATCCTTTTGGCAAGCTTTATTGAGATTTTGAAAGTCAATATAAATCTGGATATCACCATTTTTCTTTCTGATTGGGACCAGGTTGGAGACCCATCTAGAATGTCGAACGGGAAAAATAATCTTGGCTCTTAATAATTTGTTCAGCTCAGATTTAATCTGGTTTTCCAAATTAGGGTGTATTTTCCTCAATTTTTGCTGAACAGGCTTTTCATCAGAGATCATCAGAATTATATGCTATATAATCAAAGTGTCATAAGTTTTAAGATCACTGTAATTCTAAGCAAGGACACTCTTTTATTGTTTCAATAATCGAATGAAAGCTGGTTTTTCCTTGGATGTTAAGCCAATACCTAGGTTGATGTTCTGTGGTTTTATGTCTGTCCCCAGATTTAGTAATTCATATCTCAGAGTTGAACTCTAAAGTTTTGAATTTGTGGATCGTCTAAATCTGTCCTTTAAGTCATATAGGTCCTCCAACTTGACTATGGATTTTGGTATAGTGTTATTGCTATTTTCTTGTTCTAGTTGTTTGTCATGTTGGCCTTCATCAATTATCTGATTATTGTAAGAGCCTTCTGAAGTCAGAAAACTCACAATATCAGGGTCATTGTTTAAAACCCTCCAATTGGTAATGTAATCAGGAATAGAGGGTCTAAAGATTAGTTCAATCGAGAATCTATCTGGGCTATAATCGTCTGATGGAATAAGCTTGGAAGCTACATTAGCAAGGAGATCAACGCTAGCATTTTGGAGTCTTGGAATAGATGAAATATTAAATGTTGTAAAGTGTGAAGTCAAGTCTTGTACTAAAGATTGATAGTGCTTCAAATGTCCCAACAGGCAATGTATAATATTTCTTACCTGTTTAATAACAATTTTAGAGTCTCCAAATACTTGCAGGTATTTGATATTAAGCCTGATTGCTTTGTATAATCCTTGAACTAATTCTTCATATTCAGCAGTATTGTTCATGCAATTGAACTCAAGTCTACATGTTAACATGGTTTTCTCTCCTTTTGGACTAACTAATATACAACCTACTCCTACTCCATCGTTAGATTTAGAACCATCAAAAACTAATTTCCAAAACAAAGTTTTATTTATAAGTTTATCTATCAAATTGATGCATCTAGAAGTGTCCGTTTGAGAGAAATTTTCTATCTAAAATAAAACGGAATTTTTCAAAAATGGTGAAGTATGAGCATTGAAATTCCCTAAGAATGAATCAATAGAATAGTTTCCAATTATGTTGTTGCTATATGCTACAGGCTCGTTTTCTCCTTCTAACTCTATCACTATATACTTTTGATATATTTCTCATTAAATTTTAATCTGATTAGGTTTGCCATTGTAAGGGAGCCACATATGAGACCAGTCAGTCATAAAGTAACCATGAAGCTTTTCTGACCAATCCCTGCTAAGGATAAGTCCACAAAAATCAGGAATGTCAGCTACAAGTATATCGATTACTTGACATACCTTTGGATTTGATGAAAGTCTTATGGTTACTTGATTAGGTTCACTAATGACCTTGACTTGAGACCGATCTAGCTGTATTATACGCACTGTAGATTTCTGACGTTGGACATTTAAGTTTGCGCAAAGTGTCTTAAGTAAAATGTTAGATGAGGAACTAGAATCTACCAGACAACTATGCAAATTTTTATTGAAAACTTTAAATGTAAGGAGAAATGGCAGAGTATGGGATTTTGATCTTCCACCAATTAGAGCAATGTTTGTCGGATCGACTTTATTTGAAATGTGAGTCGGAGGTCTCCCCATTTCATGAGTAGCTTGTGAAACTATAGCGACATGTAGAGGCATAATAGGTAGTACATTTAGCTCTTTCAAGAGCAATTTTTGTTGATGCTTTAACTTGCTGAGCTCATGAAAAGTAATGTTTGCTCTGGTTTTCTTCATAGCTTCAACAATGTTATATTCCATTTCATCTAAGATGATAAGCATTTTGGCTGAAGGCGTTGAATCATATTGGATTGGGTTTGGCTGAGTAGACTTTGGTGGGGATTTCTTACCTACGTTTTTATCCTTGGGAGTCGGGCTTGGATTTTTTTGTTTAGCAGTGGATTGTGGTAGATCAAGCTGATATCTACTTCTAGTAGTAATAGGTAATGCATCGTGATCTTCCTAATCTGGAAGAATGAAGTCCCACACTCCTTGTAGTTCTACGAATTCATCATCATCGATTCGTTCCTCATTTGAAACTTCTTCCTCTTACCCTTCTGATTCTGTATTTGCTATAGCATTTGGAGGTTTAGGATCGGTTGTAGGATTCCTTTTAAAGGGTTTTAAAAGGTTTCTTGGAAGAGGTTTCTGCTACTTGTTTCTTTATATCAACCATTTCATTTGACATGGTCTTCAAGACTTTATGTAACCCTTCTAGGTCGAATGGGTACTTCTATTGTTTTTTCTTAGGATCATCTCTATAAGACACTATTTGAGACTTTCTTTCTTCTACAACAATTTTCTTTTCTATAGCTAGGATACATTTTTCTACAACTATTACATATTTCATGTTTTCTGTTAATGTTGGCTTGGTAGCTCTATTTACAAACAGAGCTGATTTGAAGGCAAAGTAGAAATATACCACTCATTTTGGACTTGATCGATAGGTTTAGACATTGTTGGTATTTTGTTTAACAATTTATTGAGGCGAGAGTTGAAATCCTTAGTTGGTTCCTTTGGTTCGGATTTTAAATTAGAGAGGCCATTTATTAAAGTTTTTTTTGACCTATCATCCCCAAATTTTGT
Source organism: Pinus taeda (assembly GCA_000404065.3). Lineage (NCBI taxonomy): Eukaryota > Viridiplantae > Streptophyta > Pinopsida > Pinales > Pinaceae > Pinus > Pinus taeda. The sequence continues at coordinate 193,610 of APFE030173819.1, read as the reverse complement.
TAAATATTGATCTTGAAATGTATCCCAGTTACTAATGGAGCCTGCTAGTAAAGAAAAATACCAAGATCCTGCTTCTCCTTGTAAAGTATAGGGGAATAATCGTAGAACTACATCCTCTTTTGTCACTCCATTTAAATTAAGAGATAGCATGAAATTATTTATGTGTTCCTCAGTTAGTTGGCCATTGTCAGGATTGAATTTAGGCAACCATTTCTCAGGGTGAGCTGGTAATTGAGATAAAGGTGCAAGCATTCTTATATCCCCTCGATTGGCCCATGGCCTTAGTGGTGGATTTGTTGCCATTGTTGGAGTATGGGTAGGAGGAGGTGTGGCAGTAGTGGAAGATGATTGGGTAGAGGAGGATATTACTCCTGTACCTATATGAACCATGATTTGGAGTTGAGGAATGGATGAATGAGCTTGTGATGATACGGATGGGATGGTAGATGAGAATGATGATAGAAACTCACTCTGAGATTCTGCTGGTGATTTCCTAGCTTTCTTACGACTTGGTAGAGGAAACGCAACTGGTGGGATTCCTAGCTTTTCACTTTGTGCTCTACTCATTCATTGAGATGGGGTCAGATGGGGAGTGACACTACCTTGGGATAACTCAGAATCTTCTTGAGATATAGAAATCCCCTGTAAATTGTGAATTAAAGTTTGTAACTCAGGGGGATCTGAAGAAGAATGATCTGGCTTGTTTGGGATTTCAGTAGTGTGCTTTGGATTTTTCTTTTCAACTTCTGGTTCAAAGATAGAAGATTTAGAATGTGAATGACAAGTTCAGGGTGATGGTGAGGGAGTTTTACTCTTATAATGGCGTGAAGATGTAGATTTACTTGCCATTCACAGTCATGCCCTCCTTCTAGCACCAAATATGTTGAAGGCTCGAAAAATCGGGACTCCAACAAGGGGGATAAACACCCGGTCCGAACCTTAAGGCAAATCCTTTTCCATTTGCAATAGTGGCTCCTACTGGGTATGATGCAATCAGTTTCCCAATCTATTTATGATGTGTGTGTTCTAACGGGATGATGTTTTTCTTTTCAGAGTTTTTATGGGTTGAATACTTGTTCTAAATATAATGTATCTTCTAACTATCATATGGAATATATCATAATCAAATAAAATATCTAAGTTTAAGACTATCCCGGGAGTAACGTTCACATATGTGATCTAAAATAATTTCTGAAAGTGACTGATAATGAAGATCATTCAATCACAATAAGAAGAGAATCCATTTAAGAATGATTGTTTCATATAAAAGTTAACTGAAACAACATGAAACATATATTGCATAAAGATTCATTCACATATTCAACATAAAGAGTAAGTTATCACCATACAAAAGTGCAATAATGATAACTAAACATTTAAACTTTCATATATAAATAACTGAAAATGATTTATTGCTGAACACATAAGCAAAACACATTAGGAGATAGAAATATCATTTGTAATATGTCCTACTCATGAGCTGCAGCAATATTGATCTATCTTGAAATCACTTAACATCAACTAAGAGTACAAAAGTGAAATTTTAGTAGCAGATGTTAAACTTAAATAGAAAATAAATCTCGTTCCATTGATTTTATCAAAACCTCCTTAGTAGGGGGGCAATATGCACGTTCTGAAGAATGTTTTTGATAAGACTATGGACGTCTCTCTAAATGCATGAGAGGGGTTTAAATACTACTTTATGAAATATAAAAATAAATATTACAAAAATGGATGTGGAGGTTTAAACAACCTGCCTCATTTTAAGCAAAAATAAACAAAACAAAAATAAATTATATCTATGACTATTCCTGCATTTGATTTTTTAAATCACAAATATCCAACATCGGTTTTAAGAGTGTTGGTTGTATGACTTCAGCTTTTAACTATCCTACAAATACGACATTGGTGAGAGCTAGCACTATCTTCCCCACAGAAGTCATCAGGCACTTTGGGGTCATCCATTGGCTATGTGGTTCCACTAGGTACTGCCAGTATGCTTCCCAATTTATTCTATTTACCTCTTTGATTGCCTCTGCCCTTTCCTCTGCTGCTTGTTTCCATTCTCTGTGAAGAAGTTGTAGTTTTGGAAGAAAGCCAGGGGTAGTTTCTGCTACCAAATTAGCCTTGTGTATATTTTCATTTACGCATTGGATGACTTTGCTCATTACTATCATAGTGTCTTCCATTGCTTGTTCTGCTTCCTTTAGCTGAGAATCCAATTTTGCAAATAAAATCTCTTTGTGCAATTCGTCAATTTTGGGCATGTCTGCTCTTTTCCCTTCTTCGGATTTATTCCAGTTTAAGAAGTCTGAGACTTTCTTAAAAATTGAATCATATTCAAGTCGCAATTCTACAACTTGATTTGTGATATTATCACTTATTTCGTAATGGGAATTCCATTGCGAAATCTTCTGGCATAGTAGTTCTTTTTGTTGCAAGAGCTAAGAATTGAGACTAAGTGCCTCTATGATAAACTCTTCAATTTTGGGATCATCTTCATGCAGTTATATTATACCTTCTAACTATTGTTCTTTACTAGCTAAACTGCTTTAGTGTGCCAATTGCACTTTCTGGAAGTCTTGCTGAAGTTTTGCCAACTGTGTTTCCGCTTGTTAATTGGTGTTGACTTGCTGTAACTGTTGTTCCAAAAACAAAATCCTATTTTATTTTTCTTTAAGTAGCACTTGAACCTCTACTACTTTATCAATAGTTGTTGAAGTGTATGCACCTACGATCTGTGAGAGCCTAGTGAGATTTGCAGATGGATCTGTAGAGGGATCTTTCCAAAGAACATCCAGAGGTTCATCCTCGGGAGCAAGCACAAAATCCAATTTTCTTTTCTTCCTTTTCCTTCTAACAACAACTTTATGTTGAGGGATGTAAAATACATCTAGAGGAGGAATTTCCTCTATTCTTAGTACAATCTCAAATGAGGGAGCAATGGGAATGTGCTTCATTTCCTGAGCGTAGACAACCCTTTCTATTACCATTTCTGTGGTCATCTCTTTTGGATTTGTTGGTGGCTCTATGCTTTGTTGTTATGTGTTAAGTATCTAATTAAAATCTTCCCATTCCCCTTCTAGATCAATTACTAGCGGCTCGGTTTGCTTTGTAAGGGTAGTTGGAGCCTCAACCTGTTTTATTGATGAAGTATTTTGATCAAACTCTGTTGTAGACTGATCTGTGTCTTTTATTGACTCCTCATCCTTACTGGGTTCATCCTCAGACTGATTTCTAGATTTTTGTTAGGTCCCTATAATACTAGTGATTACCCCATTACTATTGTAGTTGTATCCCTTATTAATATTGTTGTGCCCCTATTGTCCCCATATTGTTATTATTGTGCCCCATAGAATCCCTCTATTGTTATTTTTGTGGCTTTATATTATTATTGTTAGGTCGGTTGTGTTATATTGTGACTCCTTAGACTCCTATATATAGAAAGGAGGTCTTTTCATTTGAATCATCTAAGAATTGTTCATTTATGTAATGTAAAGGAGTTTTCCACTCAAAGAGTCTGAATTCGAAGGCATTCAACTATCTTTTCTTTCTTTTTGTGAGCTAGTTTCATAACATTTGGTATCAAAACTTTGGATTCTAGGGTTTCACTACTCCAAATAGGTCATCGTGGAATTTTTGCTATAACTTTTTTTCTGCGATGTTTTAGAAGCTAACAAAAAACCCATTTGAGATGAAATCGTAGTGAACCTTGAATCTGAATTTCAGATATTTTTGCACTATGTTTGCAGAGATATTATATGAGGAAGTTGGTATTTTTGCAAACTCCTGAATTACATTCCAAACAAGTCACCTGGGGAAAATCGACATAGCTTTCTCTCTGAGCATTAGATTGAAATTCCATAATAAGGTACAAAAATAGTACGGACTGTAGTTTCTTGTATATATTTTTTAGAGCGAAAGGTCAAAATAGTGACTCATGGCACATCGTACAAGTTCGCTCTACTGAACTAGTCTATAATGAGGTCATTGTGGGAGATTTGGCATAACTCTTCCCCGGAGAATGCAATTTGGATCAGACTGGTGGAATTGGAAAGAGGACACAGAGGGCTACTGTAGGTTGTAATTTTAGAATTAGATGATCCGAAATTATAGAGATACATCAAATTCAATATCAAGCTCCTGCAAAGTGAAAAAAGGTATGTAGTTTTTTTAAATTTTTTAATAAGCTTGGTTTGAAAAATTAGTTTGAAGGAATTCAAAGGGCATAGTAAAGCAATATTATCGGTAATTGATTCCCTGAGGAAAGAAAATTCAAACACCTAGTAAGAAATATGAAAGCTCTAGCATGACTCATGAAGAAGAGGAAGAAATGCAACATGATATATCAAAATTACAAGACCAAGTGCAACAAGTGTCACTTGCACAAAAAGAAACAAAATCTAAGATGGATGGTTTAAAGAAAGATGTAGAAGCTAAGATGGATGGTTTAAGGAAAGGCATAGAAGCTAAGATGGATTGGTTAAAGAAAGGCATAGAAATTAAGATGAATGACATGGAAGCTAAGATGGACGATTTGAAGACAGGAATGGAAGATTTGAAGACATATTTGACAAAATTTCTAAAAGAAATGTTTGCTAATGGTGAAAGGGTAGTAAAGTAAACTCATGATGAGAACAAAAAAAATGTTAATCATGATTTCATAGACTCTAATGTTGGATCGAAGACCCACCATATTCCAAAAATCGATATGAGGAAGTTTGATGGCAAGGATCCCGTAACATGGAT
>APFE030173819.1:150148-187704 GCA_000404065.3 Pinus taeda | reverse complement strand
AAGGTAGACCCTAGCAAAATTAAAGCCATTAAGGAATGGAAAATCCCCACATCCATAAAGCATCTGTGAGGATTTCTCGGGTTGACAGGTTATTATCGCAAGTTTGTTAAGAATTATGGTAGAATAGCAGCACCTCTAATAACATTATTGAAGAAAGATGCATTTTCATGGACTCCAGAAGCAACAAAAGCCTTTGAGCATCTTAAAGTGGCAATGTGCCAAGAACCAGTCTTAGCTACACCGAACTTCACAAAAACCTTTATTGTTGAATGTGATGCTTCAGGAAATGGAATTAGTGTTGTTTTAATGCAAGATGAAAGACCCATTGCATTTCAAAGTCGTCCAATCAAGGGAAAGTTTTTACACAAAGCTATTTATGAGAATGAAACGTTGGCAATACTACATTCACTTAAGAAATGGCGATCCTACCTAATGGGGAGACACTTCAAGGTAAAAATGGATCATGATAGCCTTAAATACTTTTTATAACAAAGATTATCCTCTGAAGAGAAACAAAAGTGGGTCACAAAAGTGTTGGGTTATGAATTTGAAATCATCTATAAAAAAGGGAATCAAAATGTGGTGGCAAATGCACTCTCAAGAAAGCATGAGGATGTAGAAGCATTGTTGTGTGCCATTTCTATTATCCAACCAGATTGGATAAACGAAGCAAGAATGGAAGAATGATGAAAAGTGTGGGCATTTATTCAAAAGTTACAACAAGATTCCAGTACATTTGATACATTTAGCTGGAAAAATGATTCATTATGGTACAAATATCACTTATACCTTTGTAAGAATTCCCAACTCAAACAAAATATTCTTATGGAATTGCACACTTCTCCCTTAGGAGGGCACTCAGGATTTTTAAAAACTTACCGCAAGGCTAAGAAGGAATTTTTTTGGGATGGCCTTAAATCAAATATTCAAAAGTTTGTGGTGGAGTGTTTGGTTTGCCAACAAAGTAAATTTGAAACAATTAATACCCCGGGTCTATTACAACCTTTATCCATTCCAAGCCAACATTGGGGGGAGGTTTCAATGGATTTTATCACAGGTTTACCCAAGTCTCAGGGAAAGAGTGATATCATGATGGTAGTTGACAGACTTACCAAGCATGCACACTTTTCTACATTATCACATCCATTTAAAGCCGATATAGTTTCTACTGCATTTATGGAAATAATTCAAAAGCTACATGGAAATCCAAAGATATTGTAAGTGACAAAGATCCAATTTTCACTAGAAATTTTTGGTCATAATTATTTTCTTCTCTTGGCACTCAGTTAGCTCATAACTCATCTTAACATCCTCAATCTGATGGGAAAACTGAGATAGTAAACAAATTCTTGGAAGGATATATTCGTTTCTTTGTATCTGATAAATGGACACAATGGGTTAGATTGTTGCCTCTAGCTGAATGGTGGTAAAACATTTCCTTCCATACAACAACAAAAATGGCCCCATTTATGGCACTTTATGGATATCACCGACCATCCATCACATCATATTTAAGAGAAAATTCTAAGGTTCAAGTAGTGGAACATCACATCGAACATCAACAACAAGTCCTCCAACTCTTAAAGGATAACCTCGTGTTGGCATAGAATAGAATGAAACAATAGGAAGCTCAGCATCGCAGTGAAAGAAGTTTTGATGTAGGTGATTGGGTATTCCTATGGCTAGAACCATATAAACAAATGTCCCTCAAGCACGCTAAGAAGGATAATAAATTATCACCAAAGTATTATGGTCTGTACAAGGTGTTTCAAAAGGTACTATGACAAACAAATTGGAGCTTCCCGTAGCTTCTTGAGTGTACCCAGTTTTCCATGTTTCATGTTTAAAGAAGGTTATATGCAACAAGCTCCCAGTTCAAACAATATTGCCAGAACTTGACGAGGAAGGAAAAATTATGTTGGAACTGGAAGCAGTCACATAAACAAGAACTTGACAGCTGTGAAATCAATCAATTTCGAAGTATCTCATCAAGTGGAAGAACTTATCCATTGAAGATTCCACATGGGAGAATGAGAATTTTATACAGAAGCATCCAGAACTACTCAAGCGTTGAGGACAACAATTTTTTGAAGGAGAGGGGCATGTTAGGTCCCTATAATACTAGTGATTACCCCATTAATATTGTATTTATATCCCTTATTAATATTTTTGTGCCCTATTGTCCCCTTATTGTTATTATTGTGCCCCATAGAATCCCTCTATTGTTATTTTTGTGGGTTTATATTATTATTGTTAGGTCGGTTGGCTTATATTGTGACTCCTTAGACTCTTATATATAGAAAGGAGGATTTGTCATTTGAATCATCTAAGAATTGTTCATTTATGTAATGTAAAGGAGGTTTCCCCCTCTAAGAGGTTGTATTCTAAGGCGTTCAACTATCTTTTCTTTCTTTTTGTGAGCTAGTTTCATAACAATTTTTCTACTGATTCTTTTTCTAAACTTGTTTTGGACTTTTCTTTTGAATCATCACTTACGCTAACACTGGGAGTAGGTTCTCTTATTGGTTCAATGAGTAATTGGTCGAATGGGACCTTAGATAACCTCTGTTTTTTATAATTGTCAAAATTATAGAGACTTTGTTGGTAGAAAAGAATTCGTGTTGTATGATGAACCTCTTTGAAGGTGTTTTTATGTAGGAAAATATCATCAAAAGGATCTTATTCATGGAAAAATACTTTTATTTTAACCATTGTAGTAAAATTACTTACAACACCAAAGGGATCATATTGCTTTCCCGGGAACTTTGGTAGTTGTAAAGATAATACATCATTAACTTCTTTGAAAGCATGACCTAAGTAACGCAATGAAAATGCTCTGCGTACTACAAGAAATTGAGGCCAAATGGCCTTCTTGGAATTTTTCAGTACTTTACTCATTCCCCCCACGCCGCAGGTCTGATAGGCTATCTCCCTAGCCATCAGTTTGTCTCGGACATAAACAAGTAGCACATGGGGTGAAGAAATGCTGCCAAACACTCTGATATACGTGAATAATTCTTCCCGAAACCATTTTGCCATGGAGAGAATATCTACCTCCGTTTTTGGGAAAACCTTGGGGCATCTCTGTTGTAGATATTTTTATGGATCAGGAGTATAATTCCATGACAAATTTGGAAGAAATGTGGCACAAAACCTGATTCCCACATGACTTTTTGATAAATTTGAATGGGAAGTGGATTTTGTATCGTACACTTCCATCCCATAATAGGAAATTTGGAAACAAAACAAATAGTGTCCATAACATAGGTGCTCATAAAAAATGGAGGGTAAACCCTCAAAGCAATGCTTCTTTTTCTTTTGTATTCTAAAATTGCAGCAACTAAATTATCTGATAGGATTTGGGCCCAATTCATTATTGTGGCATTGAAAGCCACATCCACTGGTGGGCACCATTATGATGAAAAGTTGTTGGTGTCTGGTTTACCGAACAGTCTACATAACATAGCAGCGGCAAAACAGTAAGGGGAACAAAGAGATCCAGTGGCGTACGTACTGTTTTTATCCTTTTTTAGTCTTTCTTCATTGTTTGACCAGTGCTTTGTGCATTCTGCCATGTATTCATTCTCCTTGGCGAACTTCTCAACAAATTGCTGCTTGTACTTGGCCTAGGGTTCTGGTAAGTGGTACATACACCTAAAATTGTCTAGAGTAAATGACCGCATGACTTCTTGGTTGTCGTCCCGAATTGTCTGTCAGATATGTCTGTGTCATCTATAATCCATTTCACCATGTTAGTGTAGGGGAGTATCTTTGGCCTTGCAGCAATGTGGCGTAGAAATGAGCATGCAAGTTCAGTTATGGATGCCTCAAAAGAGCTGCATCATCTGCTGTAATTGTTACTTCCATAATTCTTGGTTTTTCCTCCTCCAATAACTAATACATAGACTTCCACGTAGATGTTCCTGCATCTCGATTATAGGTAGTGTTTTTGAAATAATGGGGTCATTTCTGACTTCTCAGATATGGGAGCCTTGCCTTTCTTACCCATTTCTTCGTGTGTTATGTTCTATTTGTTCTTCCTGAAAGTTGCAAGCAGAGGGTGAAAATATGATAAAAATGACAATGAATACAAGAATAATCAATAGAAAGACGAAAATAAAGTGATGGGAGGTCTTTAATTCTGAATGACATGAAAAGATATCAACTTGCATCAAATGGTCCTTTACACTAATCCTAATTGTTCTTTTAATAAATGACCACTAATGAACTGTTATGCTTATCTTTAATGTTCATAACTTCACATCAAATGTCAGGAAGTACTCTCCTAGAACCCTGATCCCTTCGAATTACGATAAAAGTGATTTTGCGATTTGCTTCGCAATATCATAGATCGATAGATCACAAAACTCATTTTCGTTAAAACCCACCACTACATGAATTGCTGCAATATTCAGTTTGCGAGATGCTATCACATTTCGTGATAATCACTTTGTTAAGTAGTGTTGCGATATTGAAATTGCGATGCGATAAGGTTATAGAATTTATGATCTCGCATTCTTGCGGATCACATTTTCAAGGGGTAACTTCTATAAGGGATGTCCACCGTTACATTCTGTAATGTGAGAATAATCTTTTCTAAAGCGGGTTTTTCAAGATTTACCTCAATGTTCACGACTTTTCGTTATAAAGTTATTCTAAAGTTTTTTTATCATGTAGCGCTTTTTATAAGAAACTTGTAGTTTGTGAAGTTTTATGCGCTTAGAGTATGAAATGTAAATTTCCATGTTTTAACAAGTTCCACTTTGACATCTTATTTTATTCTAGAAACTAGAAAGACATGATTTAAATGCTAAAATTTGATTTTTTTTGGAAGGGTCCCCATTTATTGAAATTATTACTAACACTAATAAATAGCGGGGGCGTTTTTGATAAGAACAACAGGTTAGTAGTGCACCAGGCAACAACACTTGATAGATAGCAACAACAACAATAGTAGAGAGAAATAGACTTGTGTCAGAAAAAGGAAAAGGGAAGATTGTCGGAAACATAGAGGCAGAGCAAAGCTGCAAGTTCAAGGAAGATCCACTTGTAGAAAGAGTAGCTTTGGAGATTGAAGCAAAGAGGTGACAACACAATAGAAGGATTACAAAAAGACAAAGGGAGAAGTAAAGACTGGAGAAGGCAAGAAGAAGTTGTAGGATGTAGAGCAACAACTAAGGTAAGAACAAGAGTTGCGTAGAAATTAGAAGGAAGCGCAATAGGAACAGGAACAACAAGAAGCGTAGTGTGCACACATTGAGGACACTAGGAAAATACAAGTTAATGAATCAGAATAGCTGGCATATAGCAAATATGGTGAGCAATCGTAGGAGTAGGACCTTTCTTAGGAGATTGAACAGATAATCGAACAGATGGACATAGATTTGGTTCAGTCGGAGGAGGATTAGGATACAAACCTCATGTTCAAGGACCCAAAGTCACTCCATATGTTTAACCAAATGCAGGAGCAGAGAAAGTACCAAATGATCAAAGAGACACTTGAATCCTTGAGGAGAATCTGGAAGCAGATGCACACAACATATCCTTTGATGAGTCACAACATAGTGTTGTGAAGTCCTGCAGAGTGCCCACTCCAGATTTCCATGCATCTCTTATGCATTTTCAAGAACGAGTGATCGTGTCTAGTGTGCACAGACATCTAGCTACATCCGACGATCCTACAAAAGCATATGGTGAATCCACCATGGATTCTTGATAGCTGAGAATGAACACATGGCTAAGGAATTACAAGTGGCCAAGAAGAGAGAAGATCAAGCTAAAACATCTGCCAGAGTAGAGTGGAAGAAATCAATACTTTATGAAGTATTGCCTCTTGAGATAGTCATGCAAAGATGTACTTCAGGTTCATCAGCGCACATAAGTCAATTGTCCATCTTAATGGTTGGTAGCAATGTTGTGCTAGGAGAGCATGCATCTTGATAGACATAAACACTATTTTTGATCACATCTAGATATAGACACTGATGTACAAGAGAGCCCCTTTGTACTTTCCAAATATGATGAAGCCAAAGGCAGTGGAGTTGAAAGCATGCATTTGGAGTTATATCTGGAATTATGAGGAAATTCCATAGCTCATCACCAGCTTATAGGCTTCACATGCATGATTGTTCAGGAGCATGGATGTCATTTTGCACATGCATGTGATCCCATCCATTATCACACTCACTGAGGCAAAAGCAAAGAACCAAGTCTGATTGGAGCTAGACATGTACTTTGAGTAGTTGATGGGCATAACCACCAACGTAGGTTTGTAGATGAGTGCAGAAACTATGCACAAGTATGACATTGGTCTGGCTATAGTCAAGACCATGATGTCCATGGTACATGATGACTTCGACAAAGGTGACAGATCAGTGTACTCAGACGCTACGGAGGCAAGAGTTCAGTTTCAGAAGGATGTCACCATGGATTACATAGACACCATGGAAGACAACCATGCTTGGCATCAGTTTGCCTCCAACGATCACCAAGAGGATGTCGACGAGTGATTCTTCCCATAGTTGTCTAAGTCTCAGCCATGTCTTGTATGGCTTACTCAAGCCCATTTTTGTCTCACATGGGTACATGTGTAGAGTGTATTGTAAACATGTTGTGAAGTGAAAGACCAAGTATCATTAGTGGAATGTAAACAATCATGTGTAAGTTGAAGAGTCATGAGGGTAGTTGAAGAGTCACAAAGGGGAATATCAAGGGTCACCCCACCCTTTGCTATATATAGAACCTCATAACTCATTTTAAGGGATTTTTGGAGCTAAGCTTTTGATAGGTATAACTCAGAGAAAGCCTGGAGAGTATTGTAACAAGCCTTGGCTTCTCCACAGTGCAGAGTGAGTACATCTCTCTGGAGGAGCAGGCGACAATGAATGTAATGTTTCACTATTAGGGCTAGTGTCTATCATGGTTGTATGTATGATTGGATATTTCACTCTTTTAATATAACAGTGCCAACACATTTCATGGATGTATTGTTATTGTAGTTCGATTATTCTGGTTACTCTAACAATGTATGTAGTTGTAACTTACGCATGTATGTATGGACTATTCCATATGTTTTTTTATGAATCTTACTGAAGCATGTTGTTGGTTTAATTCATCACTTTGGATTTTCAACTATTATGCTTTCCATAATGTGATGTCCCTCACCTCATGTATTCTCTTCTAGGCTACGTACTATTACAGGCTTCTAAGGGACAAACTCCTCTCCCTTTCCGTGTATTAGAGCATCTCCATGCATCTCCCTTAACTTGTTGCAAGGTCACACCCTTGCTTCCAAGAAAGACATCTTGCTTACCTCTGCGCATAATCACAGTCAAGGCGATACTATACTACCCACTACTAGGATTCCTACTCCAAACAGTCTAAGGTCTGGTTGGGACTTCTTACAGGGGAAATCCCCTGACATGTTGGTGCGTCCAACACTGTTAATAGGTTTAAAGAAACATTATTCCGGAAGTACCAAGCATTAATTACTGAACTGCATTCCAAAGATAAACCAGGATAAATTTCTAGAGGTAAGCAACATACAAATTTCCATAGAAATTATAATAATCCTCACAAATTAATTAGTTGGAACGGTTATGTTTAGTATAAGGTTGTTATCATATTGCAGTCGAAGTATGTCTAGTATGCAAACATATGATTTAGCTAATCAAACAAGAAGTTCCAGAAAGAACATAAACGCACAGGGTAAACCAAGATAAAAAAACATATAGCCAATACATAATATTACTATGTATATACCTTGAAGGGAAACATGCTTACGACAAATGTTCGGTTCCAGTCGGAATCCAGTGAAACCATTTCTTAGAAAATAATAGTTGACAATGCATAACAATTATAACCCTAGGACATCAACCGGAAGGAAAGGAGGAGAGTAAACTCCTTTATGATTGAACAAAGAAATCCTTAAGTATTCTGGCAACATAGACTCGGTGCCAGAGGATAGTGCCATCATGAAATGGTCTATGAACACGTGTATCGCCAACCTCCCAAATGAAGAAAAACCATGAAGGAGCGTCATAACATACCCACCTCGAAGAGGGGTAAAACAATTATTAGCTTACAATGATTGGACTGAGTGGTAATTATCCAAGCATATGAGAATTATGGTGGTAATACATGCATAAAAAAAATAGTCAAAAAGAGTAAAAAATTAAATACAATCCACAAAAAAGAAAAACAAACAAGGAAAGAACAACCATATGCAGTGGAAAAGATAATAGTTATGGGGCGGACCCTCGATGGAAAATTGTTGATTGGGAAATTCACCCTACCTATAAATAATTAAGGATAAATTTTATTTGATGCCTGGAACCAATGTTCAACAAAAACATAGTCAAGTAAAGAATAGGGGTTAGTGCCAACCCACAAACTAGTCAAAACAAGGAACGATTTAAAAAAAAACAATACTAGAAAACTCAAAAGCCACATAATGGTTACCTGAAGCCACCAAACGCCCACATTATGTCTCAGTAGGCCATCCTGAAAACAATGAGCTTGCATGAAGATGCCAGGGACCAGAATGATTGGGAATCATGGGAATTATAGGAATTTTACGTCTGCGAACAGAGGATAATGAATGATTAACCAATAATAGAAACTTTCTTTCGAACATTTATGAGGAAGCAATTCAATGTATAAATGACCTAATACCTGTAATTGCTCGCTAGGTAACACCACCATGAAAACAAATCATTCCAAAACATGGCACCTACATAGTGTGTAGTAACAATAGAATCGATGTAGTCATGCAAAAATGGCAAGCCATGAAGAGGTAGGGATAGTTATAACTGAGAACACTCAAGGTTACCTGGAGGGTTCGGCAAAAAGGACCAGCGTATTGGCACAAATTTTGTACCAGAGTCCTCAATATCTGCCAAGAATTAAAATGGAGGCTTTAGCGAACAATAGATGGGTAAAGGAGTGCAAAGGAATAAGGAGGGGGGATACACCAGTGCAAAAACTTACATCACGAAAGACACCAACATTTAGCATAGCGTTCTTCGATATCAAAACTAGTGGGGAAACCTACATTCAAAATAAACAATCAGGGTTAGCATCTACATCATATTTTATGATAACAAGGTGACTATGAGAAATTAAGATGTAACACAATATCTAAGCACATGTGTTACTATGGGATGGATGATGGTGCAAGTAGGTTGGGGAACTATCCATAAGTGCATCAAGGAGTAGCATCACCTTCTTCTACTTCCATACTCTCAATGTTAGATTTCTCCACCAAGATAGTGGTGTGGCAGTAGGTGGGGTACTAATGTGAGGAGAATTCAACTTATCCTCTTCATACTAACCATGTATGAGTTTAAAATGACCTTTGTCAAGCAGACCCTCAGACAACCATGGGTAGCGAAACAAAAGAAAGCTAGGAGTCAATAGAACGAGAGGAAAAAAAGGTTTAGGGTTAGGTTTAGTGAGGAGGCATCCTTAACCATCACATCTCACCGACGAATCTAGATTGTTGGACAAAGTTCAAGATATACACTATCTTCCCATTAGGCAATCCTCATGTGAGTGAGAAAGTGTGGCAATGGCAGATTGGAGATACCACTCCCAGTCATATGCCTTCTTCAATGTTTATAAGGTGTACAAGGGGGAGCATTTAAAATAAGTGAATTCATATGAATAAAAAAATATGATGGCGAAATAAATTAAACGTATGCGGAAAGTTCAAGGGGCTTGCGCGAGTTGCTTATTTCCTTAATGCTAGGAATACAAAGATTACATGGAATTTCTATGACACATGTATCTTAGACTAGGGTGTTAGGACCTTAAGTAGATAAATAAAGGGTCAAAGGTACATGGACCTAGACACTAGGGTGAATACTATAAATCAAAATTCTTTACCCCTTTGTAAATGCCAAGGTGGGAGTAAACCATATTGACATTATCAAGGAAATTAAGAATAAACGAAATATGATATAGACCTATGAATGCAATGAATGTAGTTAGAACCATTCCAGATCATATAGTCAAGTTGAGTTACTTTACCGGATACGTAGAGGGGGCTGAGTGTTAGAGTAAGATATCCAATCTTAATAAAAATAGAGGTAATTGTATGGAAACAAATGAGGTATATTATAATACTATGTGCTGGTCAATATGGAAGATCAATCAAAGTAATTAAACAAACATTGTGGTACAAAAAGAGAGACATGACCAATAATGTGAAAACTATAAATATCCCTTTTTGTTCCTATTTTAAGCTTTTTCCAGTTTTATGTCCTAGTAGTAAGGAAGAAAAGGATTTCTTATCTCGAGTTCCTTATGCCAATGTAGTAGGAACGACGATGTGTGTGATGGTATGTACCAAACCGAATATTTCAAATGCAGTGGCCATTGTCAACTGATATGTGGAAAATTATGGAAAAGGACATTGGAATGTTGTAAAATGGGTGCTTCATTTTCTTAAAGGAACCATTGGTTATCGCATCACCTTTACTGATTGTAATCATTATGTTCGAGGATATGTTGATTAAGGATTTTTACATGATTTGGGCAAGAGGAGGTCTAATTTAATTTAGAACTATAATGATCTCCTGCCACTTAAAAATAAACAAATAGTGGAAGGTCTTCCAAATGATAAGAATGAATATGTTGAATGCAAAGGATATGCATTAGGAAAAAAACATATGGAAGAGTTTCCTAGAGTAACAAGAAAGTGAAAGGGGGAAATTCTTGATCTAATACATAATAATGTGTGTGGTCTCATGCAAAATAAGTCATTGGATGTAGCTTCATATTTCCTTATTTTCATTGATGATAAAACTATATACATATGGGTATACTTTATCAAAAGAAAAAGGAATGTATTTGAATACATTAAAGGATTTAAGAATATGGTTGAAAATAAAAAAGGAAGATACATTAATATCCTTAGGTCAGATCAAGCCAAAAAATATACATCAAGGTAATTCATCAACTACTGCAAAATTCATGGAATTCAACAACATTTTATAGTGCTGCATATTGCTTCACATAATGGTATAACATAAAGGAAAAATAGAATTTTGGTTGATTGTGCTCGAAGAATGATAAAATGTAAAATATCGTGTAGTGGTTTTTGGGTTGAATCACTTAGCACTATTGTATATTTGAAAAATATATGTCCATAAAAATTATAGAGCACAAAACACCTTATGAAGAATTTCATGACTATAGAATATAAACCAATAGTGAGTCATCTGAGAATATTTGGAAGCACAAATTTCTAAAGATGATAAGAGAAAGCTTGATGCCAAGGAAATCAAATGTATCCTTATTGGTTATTTTTTTTATTATAAGGCTTATAAAATGTATGATCCAATGACTCACAAATTATTTGCAAGCAAATATGTAATACCATGAATGTACATTCAAGATTCCAAAGGAGGGAGAGCACAATCTATGAAAAATACCTGAATACAACAAATAAAAAGGAAAGGAAGATCAACAGGTTGATATTGAAGAACAAGGTAGCATTGAAGCTACTAACACACCAAGAGGAAGTTGGGCAACCCAAAAATATAATGAGCCATTACAAAGATCAAAAAGGAAAACTCATAAACTAATTACATATAAAGATGATTCATTAATGACTAAAATAATGAAGATAGTTGAACCTTTAAATTGTGCAAGCCAAAGATAATAGAGAATGGATTGATGTCATGAAAAAAAGATAAAACATGGGAATTGAAAAAATTGCCAAGGATAAAGTTCCCATAGGCTTGAAATGGTTGTTCAAAACTAAATTTAATGTTAATGAAACTATTGATAAAAAGGGTATTCATAGAAAGAAGGGATATATTATGAAGAAAATGTTTCACCTTTAGCTAAAATCAATACCATTAGAATGATGATTGCATTGGATGTAAGGATAATTGGAAGCTAAATTAGTTAGATGTCAAGTCATCTTATCTGAATGGAGAAATACAGGAATAAGTCTATATTATTCAACCAGAAGTTTTTTCAAATAAGGGACAAGAACATCTTATTTTCATGTTAAAGAAAGCACTATAAGGACTCAAATAGGCACTTAGGATTTCGTATGTGAATATTGGTAAATTATTCTTTCAACAAGGTTTTAATAAAGGTACATGGGGTCCAAATCTATATCTAAAGAATGATGAAAAATATCATATTGTTTCGATTTTTGTATATGTTGATGATGTTTTCATAACAAGTAATTCTACCAAGTTAATTGAAAAGATCAAAAGTTTTTTATCTTAATAATTTTAAATGAAGGGCATTGGAGAGTTGCATTAGTGTTAGGTCTTAAAGTTTGGAGAGATAATGGTAAAACCTTTGTTGCACAAAGTAAATATGCACAGGAATTAATCGGAAGATTTAATATGCATGAATGTAAAGAAGTATTTACAACATTGGAACAAAATGTTAAACTCATTAGTAATGACGAAACAAAAGAAGTGAATGATACATTGTATAGACAATTAGTGGGAAGTCAAAATTACTTAATTACAACGAGGCCAAGTATTTCATATTGGCTAAGTCAAATAGTATCCAAGAGATTCCTTTAATATTCGAAGGAGATTGAAAATTATTTAGATTCTCAGTATGCATGAGATGCAAATGATAAGAATTTCACGACTAGTTATGCATTCATTATTGGATCTGATATTGTGTCATTGATTAAGAAGAAACATCCAATTGTTTTTTTGCCTACCAATTAAGCTGAGTACAAGGCCTTATGTAGTGCAACATGTGAAGCAATTTGGCTAAGAATAATTTTCAAAACATAGAAGAATAATAGGAAGGACCAACAATCATCAAATGTGACAATCAAATCTTTATGAAAGTAGCAAACAACCTAGTCTATCATGGTACATTAAAAAATATGGAAACAACACATAATTTTCTATGAGAAAAAAATGTTGAAATTGATTTGATCTATTATAATACAAATCATAACTTTACAAACTTTAAGAAAAGATAAACTCATATTATGTATAGACAAATTATGTGATAAATAATTCATTTTTCCATTAAAGAAAAGTGTTAAAAATAAGAAAGAGATATATATTCTAGACTTTTAGAGTCTAAATGTCATGTTAGAAAATATGTTGTTTTGGATTGTAAAAATAAATTGAATTACAATAAAAATCTTTTTCTTCCAAATTATTAAATTTATCCATCCATTAATCCCATTGCTATGAAATAAAACTCTAAATATATAAACTTGAATTAATAAAAAAAGTCGGGCTTCTGACAATTCTATTCTCATATATTTATTTTTCTATTTTAAAAATGATAACGACAACCAACTTAAAGCTTTATTAATTAACTTAATCAAGCGAATTAGTATTTCTCTCTCACACATATATGCTTGTAAATTAATTCTTTATATAATTTTTAAAAAGCGAACATTGCCCTCGATTCAAACACGATATCTAACAAATCTCCCCTTCTTCGTTGCTACATAGAGCTTTAAACACACTCCTATTAACACCCCCTTCTTCGTTGCTAGAGAGAGCTTTAAACACACTCCTATTAACACATCATCATAGTTTTTACGATCATTTATTTAATGACACCCATCGCAATTGTGACTGCTACCTCTATTCACACCTCATTACAATGCAAAGTAAAAGGAGTAGTCTATGGAGCAGGAGGAATTGTGCACGGGAATTTAGTAAAAAATTAATTTTTTTTAGAGATAGTATTTGAATTATATTTTTATAGGGAAATAGATTTAGCATCGTATAAAATTTGTAAAACATTTAAAATTTTAAAATTTAACAACTATAACCTAGATTTATAAAATCCCTAGATTTTCTGAAAATATAACTGAAATTTCCATAACTTTCAAAACCAAAAACAAAAACAAGCAGCAAAAAACTATTTTGTCACAAGCCAAAGCCACCAAAGCCATCACCGTGCAAGGACAACCTCGACTCACCCGTTTTCTATATGACACATGATCACAATTGCACCGGCTACTACCATTGCACACCATTAGCCATACCGATCATATTCACACCTCATCACAAGTGTGAAGAAAACCTCTATTCAAACATCATAAAGGATTGCGGTAACAAATTCTTTTGACACATCATCAAAATTGCAACACTATATGAGCTCGAGTTCTATCAAAAAGACAATCCACTGGGACAACGGCGTCTATTTAAAATGGTGTTAGCAAAGTATTAAAAAACTTAGAATGCTCGCTGAAGTGCAATCAACAACCACAGCAATGGTTTAATTTAACTCTCTACAATCAATCAGACTTGAGAATATTCATGAAATAATTTCAGCACAGAATATCTTCAACTCGAAAACCAGAGCAAAATGACGAGCAGGTCTGACCAAATTCCCTGCACCCAAAAGCAAAAATATGTAAATATACAACTACGACGGCTGCGTTTATATACGTGGCCTCAACCTCTGTGGTCTACAGGTGTTGTGGCAATCGACATGTCGACCACAATAATCTCAGCCGCCACAGCGGTATCATTGATACCGTTGTTTACCTTGCTGTCGCAAGCGGCGCTCCGCCTGCAAATGGGACAGACAGAACGCTTTGAGAGCCACGCATCCACGCACTCCACATGGAAAGCGTGGCTGCATGCCGGAATTACGCGGCACCGGTCCCCGCTCTGGAAAACCTCGAGGCACACCGCGCACTCGGCGTTAGCCCCTCCTTCGCTCTCCGAGGAGCGCTCTTCTCCCCGAGGAACGCATTCGATGGTGGGCAGTCGCTCGAGGTCAGCCACCGAGAGGCCCTGCTGCTTCTGAGCTATACCGTTGCCTTGTGATGACCGTTCCTCCCGGTTGCTCCTCTCGTGTAAAGAAACATACCAGACAAGCCACAAATAGACCAACACCATGGTCGCGATGGTCCCCAAGAGCAACAAGAACGAGAACATCAGCACTATAAACAATCTCTCCATCGTTTCCACAATCTTCTGTGTTCTTTCACCTCTGCACTGACGATATCAAGAAGAATATCTGATTGCAGAAACTAACTGAATATGATTGTCAGATGGAAGGAAATGAAAGTGGGTTTTACAAATACCAGTACAAACCCATGCACACAAACGATTCAAATACTAGGTCACTTGCCGATCTGGCCATGGCCACCCCTTTAATCAGTTGTTTCAAATATAGTTTAAAACTCGCTCCAGCCATACGATTAGGGTTGACATAAAATGTCGGAGATGTGCAATGGCTTCTTTGCCACGCACATGGTCCAAGTGTTTCCAGCGTAAGCATATTAAATGCTTGAAGTTGACTCGTGCTAGCATTGCCCGTCGTCCCTATTTTTTCTCCGATTTTTGCAGCTCCCCATTTTTCTACCGACTTTACTTGGAGTGACGGTAGAGACACCTCACTGAATTGTTTCGCTTAACCTGGACAGCATAGCCTAATTGCCAAGTATATCTCCACATTTTCTGTTTCGTTTTCCTAGGGGATTCAATTCAAATGGAGGTTTATATCTCAAACTCGCAATTGGGGATTTCAATACCGCAAATTAGCCATGATTCGTGGTTTCTGCATCTACTTAACATTACCAGATTTACAATTTCAATAACTGATCGATGAGATTGTGATATTCTTTGTTCGCCTAATTTGGAGTAAAACAATTTAGTTTTTACATAGTCTACGCCTTACCTTACCCCAACCAACTTTATTCATTAAATCAATCAGTTCATTTATCTCACAAGTTACAACGCATAAAACTCTCGATTAGAAATTTTAAGGAAGCACCCAGCCCATATTAGCGTATGGCTATTTTCAAAGAAATCTAGTTCTTAGTTTCATTGTCTAGGTCATTCTTTGTCTTCAACTTAATTTGATTACAGGTTCAGAGGGCATGAAGTAAAGTCAACAATTTACTTTGCTCCATGGTCAGCACCTAAACCTATAATGTAGATAAAAATTCCCCTTCCTATAGCAGAGCGTTAATATCGACTCAGCTTGATTGCATCGAAAGCCTCTACTCTTTGTACCATCAATGACATTTTTGTGAGGCCAATGATCTTTTGATAATTTTTATAACTTTAATCAATCTACACGATGATCCTAAAACCCCAGGCTAAGTGTGCTCAAGTGGAATTTTTTTTAAAACGTGTGTGAAATGGTCTTTGATCGTCGTTTCCCTGGATCTTGTTCTTATGACTAGTCCAAGTCATCATCATGTAACTTTCCCAAAACCCCTTCGCTAAGTTTGCTGAAGCCTATATTTTCTTAGTCGTGTGTGAAATGGCTTTTGATAGTCGTGTTCCGGAAAGTTGTTCTTACAATTACTCCAAAACATCATCATAGAACGTTCCCCTATGGGCTGAAGATTGAATAAACACTTCTTTAAACCAGCTGCGAACTAAGCGAGCAATTTCTCTCCCTCAATTGTCGTTCGTTAGCTATATTTATATGATCTCATAGAAATATGAACTAGCATTTGCATCAGATGTTGCAAAGGAAACGCTGTAAGTCGATAGCACATACTGGAAAAAGGAATAGATGAAGAAACAACTAATATGTTAGTAATCTAACTATAGCCCAAATTGAGTGAAAAGTAATTGTTAATGTTAAATGTAATACAATCAAGTATCCCACCTTGTCTATTTTTTATAAGACAAACAATTTAAATTATTTTAAATTTGAGGGGAAATATGTAAGATGACAACAACCGTGATATTGGTGACGAGGATAACGTGATATTGGTGACGAGGATAACAACGTCAATGAGCATGAAGAGGATGGTGGCAACAATTACAATGATTATAATAATAACAATTTTTGGGCATATCACTTTATATTTTAAGAAATCTCAATCCCACTAAATAAATATTATATTACTTGACTTTAAGAAAAAAAGAAAAGAAAACAAAGGAAGACTACACCTTTTTTAAATTATCACAATTTTAATAAATTAAAACCATAAAATTATATGTTAAAAAAATATAATCATGCAATGTGGTTATGGAGATTGTCAATGGTGTATGAGATTTGGTTTGCTTTATCATGGGTTCTAGATAAGCTTTGTCCTATAAATAGAACGATTGATTTAAATGTTATCAAGGAGAGATGTTGCAACTCTAAAGTCTCTCAAGACATGACTATTATACCACGTAAAAGATATTCCAACATGTCCAGGTGGGATTCTTGCAGTTGACTATCCTGTAGAGAAGGTCTTGCTACAACTCTAAACTCTTAGGACATGACTGTTATACCATGTAGAAGATATTCTGGCATGTCCAAGTGGGATTCTTGAAGTTGACTATCTTATAGAGAAGGTCCCTTGCTACTTACCTGATGAAAGAAAACTCCTTGGCCTGAAATTCCACTTACTCGACTCAAATATTTTGCATATAAAGGCACTTTCTGTTCAACTGTACTCTAACTATCATCCCATTTAAAAAAAAAAAAAATTGAATTGTGACCAATTCATTGCCAAAACACTATCCAAACCTAGGAGGATCCTAGATTTATGCCTTTTGAAATAATAATTACTCTTCATTCAAAACAAGTTTATTTAATTGCTTTCTCATAAATGTTGTTGGTACAATTTATAAAATTGCAATATTACTCTTTATTCACAACTTGTTTATTTAGTTGCTTTATCATAAATGTTGTTTGTATAATTTATAGAATTGCAACATTATTAGATGTAATAGGTACAAAGTTGATCTAGATTTCTTAGCTTTTAAATATTGTATTTAAAAACTTATAACTAACACTTCACTATTTATATCTTTCACATATATATGAGGATTTAATATGGATCTTTAATATGGGTAATTTTTTAACAAATTTTCAAATATTATAAAAAAATTACACATTTAAAAATATGTTTTAAAAGCCCTAAAATAAATTGAAAATTGTAGAATAATAGTAATTGTAGAATAACAATACTCTTGAAATTCCAATCCAACCATCAATATGTGTCATTATTTCAAATTTCTCCGCAGTATCATTCATATTGGTATTGATAATATATGCCTCTATTGAGCCTTTGCCTTTACCACTGAGTAATTATGTGTCTTCATCGTTTCTCTTATAACTTTAGCTGTGGTAAAGATTACATATTTCCACTTAGACCTTCATTGCTACGTTAATTATATCTACCAGTTAATCACGAGCTAGGGACTCAACCACTAGATCTATAGAAAGCTATGGGTTTTAAGTAATAGGATTTGACTCAAACAAAAATAATAAATGTATATTTTTTTAATTCAAGAGATCACATTTGAAGCAGCTTTCAGATATATATAGTCTTGCATAGAATTTTGTTGAAGATTAGACCGCAAAATTTGTAAACCAAACCTCCACACCATTAAACCAAAATTTCAAAATACATGTAACTAAAACATTTTGAAAAGTATTTATTATATTATTCGTAACTATAATAATAGGCAGGCTATTGATCAACTGATAAAATGGGTCATTTTATGATAGTTCATTCTCACCCCCACCATGAATCGCAATAACACGAAAGAAAATGAGAATTTCAAGGATCAATTATGTTTAACAGCAGTTGAATCATTTGTGGCAACATTCCAAATTTAGACAATTATCGCAACAATGTGGAAAATTACAACTATCTTGGTAGCAATTGTTGCATGCATCACTAAGACCGTAATGTTTGCCTAACCAATCATCACGTACCTTTACACGCTCCAGCATCGAATGAACTTTAGCTTCGCCTAAAGTTTAAAAAATGTTAAATTCATCTTTCAGAAATTTGTGAACTACCAAAGTATGATGTAAATTTACAACAATGTGAAACGGTACCTTGTGGATTATTTTAGACATATGTTGCTCCAGAGAGAACTGCCACAAGTGAAAAACATATTAAAGAGATCAATATAATCGTAGAGGAGGAAGCCAAATTTAATCTTATAAAGGGTCAACACTTAATTTTTCATTTTTGACATACCATACGAGTTACAATGTTTAGCACATATATAATTTGACATAGCCATTAACCTTCTGTATATAGCACCTATCAATGGAGGCTTCTAGGTTTGTTTCCACCGTCAGACACTTGGAATTGATCTCAGAATTGGTTTGTTTCCACCGTCAGACACTTGGAATTGATCTCAGAATTGGCACTGCATTGCCAGTTTGGAGTGATGATGCTCATCCAATGGTGGAAAACCTTTTGCCTCTTTTCATGGTAATTGCCTACCCTAACCCTCCATCTAGAACTCCATTCTCTCCAACTGTTTAGATCTTGCTGTTGCTCTCTATCGAAGTCATGACAGAGGAACCACTGGTTCTCGCTCGCGTTCAGATCGATGCTTTTCCCACCGGAACCCTAGAACTGACTTCCAGTGTGCAGAACCAAGGTATGCATGGTTCTCCTCTTGACCATGCCTGACTTACGCGCTCTCAGTTTTGGGTTGGGATTTTTCTGTTTAACTTCTAACTTAACCTTATTTGCACAGGTGCTCTCATCTGTCATCGGAGGGTCACAACATCGGATGGCTACCTCAGCAGTCTATTGCTTTTTTTGTAACAGGTACCTCTCTTTCCCTTTGTTACAATGAGGAAAAGGGGTAAAGATATTGGATGCTTTGACAGGCTTACAAGTGAGGTTGCATTGTTGGGAATGATTGAAAATTAGTGCTTGTGATTATCCATAATTCAGTACTTGGTGTTGAAAAAATGGTCCAGGAATTCTAATTCAAGTTTTATTTGGCAGAGTAGGTGAGTTGCTGGACCATTAGACTAGACGAACTAGCTTTCGAGGATCGACATAAAGTTATTCTGCTCAAGACCAAACGGAAGAAAGTGGTGGTAAGGGTGAATGTAATAATTTAGCCTTCATGGCGTTATTTTTTCTGCTATATTTGGAATTGCTCAGCCTAAGGGAATGGATTTAGGCATTAATGGTTGTTTTTTGTGTTTGTGTTGAATGATTAGGTAAGTCCTATGCCCATTCAGGTGCCCATGTGTAATGCAGGGGACATATGGCCTCCATGGTTGAGACCCCTTCTCGAGGCCAACTTAATTATGCCCTGTAAAATCCATGGAGTCTCCAATAAGAGAGAGTGCAATATGTATTTTCTAGATTATATGGGCAACACATTGTGCTCCTATTGCCTTGTCCATCATAGAGACCATTATATAGTCTAGGTATTGGAAATTCAAATAATTTCATCATGACTGCTTTTGGTTTTGAAGTTCTTGATTGGGAAACTAAGGGGTTGCTAATGTGTTTGCAGATAATATTTTTCCCATCGGAACCCCAAAACTAACTTCCAAGTATGCGGGGTTCTCCTCTTAACCATACACGACTTACTCGCTCTCAGTTTTGGGTTGGGGTTTTTCTGTTTAACTTCTAACTCAACCTTCTCTACACAAGTGCTCTAATCTGTCACTGGAGGTCCGCACCATAAGATGGCTGCCTTCGACAGTCTATTGGTTTTTTTGTAACAGGTACCTCTCTTTTCCATGGCTACAACAATGAGGAAAATGGGTAAGGCTATTGAATGCTTTGACAGGCTTATAGGTGAGGTTGCATTGCTGGGAATGATTGAAAATTGGTGTTTGTGAGTGTTCATAATTCAATGCCCGGATTGAAAAAATGGTCTAGGAATTCTAATTCAAGTTTTCTCTAGCAGAGTAGGTGAGTTGGTGGACCATTAAGCTGGATGAACTGGATTTCGAGGATTGGCATAAAGTTAGTCTACTCAAGACCAAACGGAAGAAAGTTACCGTAAGGATGAATGTAAGAATTTAGCCTTCATGGTGTTAAGTCTTCTGCTATATTTGAAATTGCTCAACCTAAGGGAATGGATTTACGCATTAATGGTTGTTCTTTGTGTTTGTGTTGAATGATAAAGTAAGTCCTAGGCTCATTCAGGTGCCCATGTGCAATGCAGGGGACATAGGGCCTTCATGGTTGAGACCCCTTCTGGAGACTAGCTTCTTTATGTCCTGTAAAATCCATGGAGTCTCTAGTAAGAGCGAGTGAAATATGTATTGTCTGGATTGTATGGGCGATGCATTGTGCTCATATTGCCTTGTCCATCATAGAGACCATTATATAGTCCAGGTATTGGGAAATCAAATAATTTCATCATGCCTGGTTTTACTTTCCAAGTTCTTTATCAGGAAGCTAGACCATTACATAGTCCAGGTACTAGAAAAATCAAATAAATTTATCATGCCTGGTTTTGGTTTTGAAGTTCTTGATTGGGAAACTAAGGGGCTCCTAATGTGTCTACAGATAAGACGGTATTAATATCATAATGTTGTTTGTGTTTCTAAGATTCAAAAAGTTCTCGACATTAGTGGCATATAGACTTACATTATAAGTAGCGCCAAGATTGTTTTTCTCAATGAAAGGCATCAACAGAGGCCAGGTAAGGGTGCTACAAATACCTGTGAAATATATGACAGGAGCCTCCTAGACACATTCCGCTTATGTTCTCTCAGTTGTAAGGTATGACATCCATGACTCTTGGTATTGTGGAATTCTTTTTGCTTTTGTTATTTTTTTCTTTGCATCAGGCCATTTTCACTAAGAACAATTCCAATTCCCTGCACAAACTAAAACAATGAACTCAGATTTCTATGTTTCAAAAAAATAACATGACAAATTTAACCAAGAATGTTATTTAATAATTTATAAAGGAATAAGATTATGCCTTTGCAGTGGATTGTGCTGACCAACATGAGTCCTGCCACATACTCTTTGCAGTAGACACCTTCATAATTGCATATGTTACAACCCTGAGGTACATAGTCTTCAGAAAGATAAGGTGAAGGGGATTTAATCTAGGTTAGTGTGTATAAATGAATATTTATGAAGTCTAGCCACTTCTGAGATGGAAAGTTTAAACTTTATGAATAGGTATTGGCTGATAGTTTTATGATTCACAATAGAAAAATTTTCATCAGTAGAGTATATGTATATCATCCTGTTTAATTCTATTTGCATTATTGTAAATACATATCAATGAGAGTTAGACTCAGAGTGAATGAGCAAGACTAGACTGGATACTTATCAGATAATCACCAATATGTCAAAAGTTTGCTCAGTATTGATAATATATATTGAGATGGCTGAGTTGGTTTAAGGCGCCATATTAAGGTTCTGGTCCGAAAGGCATGGGTTCAAATCCCACTCTCAACAGTCGAGGGGCGTGAGTTCAAATCCCACTCCCAACAGGGAAAGTTTTCACAAAATTTTAGCATGCTAGAATGAAAATAAATTTCAAACAAATTAAATAGTTGTCAAGATGGCGTTTTCACAAAACGTCAGCATGCTAGGATGAAAATAAATCTCGAACAAATTAAATAGTATTTAGGATGGCCGACTGGTCTAAGGTGCCAAATTTAAGTTCTGGTCTTCGAAAGAGGGTGTGGGTTCAAATCCCACCTTTGAAAAAACAATTAGGAATGTCCTATTAATAAATTTAACAAAACAATTAGGAATATCCTATTAATAAATCTATGTTTTTATCAAATGCGATTCCTCATGTTTTCTTCAAATTAACCATTTTTCATATGTTTCAGTCCTATTACTTAAAAGGCCACATGATACACAGGTCAGGACATCAAAGACAGAGTGCGAGAGGTTCTGAGTTCAATTCTTGGAATGCCTCGTAATATGGTAACGCCTGCTCTTTTACTTTCATCATGTTTCTTGGTGTGATTCTTGTTGTGGGTGCGACAGGTCCGGAGTTCAACCCTCGGAATGCACTGTAATATGGTAATGTTTTCTCTTTTGCTTTCATATGTTTTCTTTAAATCAACTATCATTCCTATGTTTATGTACTGTTACTTACAACCAATGCGTTGTACGCCACAATAAAGGCCATATGATATGGAGAGCTGGAGATCAAAGATTGAACTGTGTGTGTTAAACAAGGATGAAGGTCTGTTGTTCCCCAAGGAAATACATAAGAACTACATAAAAGAAAAAATGATGTATATAAATTATATTTAGCACTCTTAAATGATTATAAAAATTTTCCAAAGTTTTGGAATCTGTCATTATCTCAACTACCACTTGCATTTAACTGAATCTGATAAGTCATTTGGATCTCTTAAATACTTGTAACACTTTTGAGAATTTTTCATGATGTTAACTACCAATGCATTTAAGAGAGCAGGATAAGTGATGATGCTCATAGGTTTTCATGGATATCAATTTCCATTGAGAGTAGCAACCAACTTACCCAAAATATCATGCAAATGCAGTGCACCCAGTAGTACTTGACACATGCAAACTAGCTCTTAGGTCTGATAGTTTTGCTGGACGTACTGTTAAATAACAGTTGGTGGATGTTTGACCCCTGCAAATTCACCTTACCATCCTTCGACATCTTGAAACTTAACCGGGAAATACTTGAAATCTTGTCCAGCTTCGACATTATGCTCCACGTCAGTTGAGCTCATCCTACTTCACCACATCATCCTGAAACAGGCTTGAGAGATTGAACCCCAGCGAGAGGGAAATTATGTCGAATGTGGAGTTCCCAAATGGGTCTTTACTTATGTGCAACAAATTCGTAACTACCTACAACGAATTCGTAACTATTTTTTGGTGATCGAATGGTTTAGCCTTTCTCAATCGTCTAACATACGATCTTAGGGTGCATAGGGATGATAGGTGGGCAAGAAGGGGAGTTGATTTCAAAGAGGAATGCCTTACGGCGTAAATATGAGTTTACATTCTATTAAAATTTACGAATAACTATCAAAACCCACCACATTTACTAGTATGATTGATATATATTTATCGGTTGATATATATGCACGCATAGATTGATTAATAAAAAATAAAAAATATGATTAATCAATGTATATCAACCATATTAGTAAATGTGGTTAGCCAATGTTTGTAAAGTGGATTGATTGATCATGATAAAAAAAGTTGATGTGTTTAACTAAAAAATATTTATCTTAATATAAAAATTAATGTTAATATTAAAATTAATATTAATATTAACATTAACGTTAACATTCATTTTTATGTTACCATTAACATTAGCATTAGCATTAATCTTAACATTAACATTAGCGTTAACCTTAACATTAACATTAGCATTAGCATTAATATTAACATTAACATTAATATGTTAACGTTAATGTTAATGTTAATGTTAATTTTTATATTTTTTTAATATTTATATACATATTACAATAGAAATGTTACATTGTGGTGTATTGTCGATTAAGGTTGACAATTTTTTACTTTGGTCAATCATGGTTGACTATAATTTAATATGGTTGAGTTAAGTCGACTTAGGATGACTATGAGTGAACAAGGTTGAGTATCATTAAATATGGTAAACATAAGGTTGACTAAATTTGATCATGGTCAACTATCTAGACAATACCTATAAAAGGTTTCTTTTGTTTGGCTATGTTGACTAATTTGGTTGACTATATTTGACTATTAATATTAATCAATTATGTAATGGGAAATTATGTTTCACTGAAGTTAAAGAGTGTTGACCATTAAACATAATGTTTAACACAACCTTAAATAGAAATATTGCATTGTAGTGTAATGTTGACTAAAGTTGATAATGTTTGACTTTGATGAACCATGGTTAACAATAATTGAATATGGTTGAGTTACATTGGCTCAGGAGGACTATGAATGGACAAGGTTGATTATTGTTAAATATGGTAAACATAGGGTTGATCAAGTTTGATAATGGTTAACTATTTAAAACAATGGCTATAAATGTTGTTATCATTTGATTATGTTGACTAATGTGGCTAGCTATGTTTAAGTATTAATATTATTTAATAATAATAATACGTTATTATGTTTAACTGAAGTTGAAGAGTGCTCACTATGAAACATAATATCTAACACAAGGTTAAATAGAAATGTTGCATTATAGGGTAGTGTTGACTAAGGTTGATAATGTTTGACTTTGTCAACTATGCTAGACTATAATCGAATATGGTTGAGTTACATTAACTGAGGATGACTATGACTGAACAATGTTTGACTATTGTTAAATATGGTAAAATAGGGTTGACCAAATTTTATCATGATCAATTATTTAAATAATGACTATAAAGGTCTACCTTATTAGGCTATTTTCAAATATTAATATTAATCAATAATAATAATAGGCGATTATGTTTAATCAAAGTTGAAGAGTGTTTACTATCAAACATAGTCAAACATAATTCAATATAGTCAACCATATTAGATGAATTGTATCGTAATGTAACATTATGACAATGATTATCACATTGCAACACTGTGTAATATAACTCAATTTCACATACCAAAAAAAAACATTTTTACTATAAGCATTCAAAACATAATAACATAGTAACATGTTTACTCAATCTACATTGATGACTCCAATAACTTTACTTAAATTCTTTTGCATCTAATTTTGCTATCTTTGAATTTGCTCCTTTACATTTTAACATAGTAAAATTGGGTATCTTACTAATCTTACTATTTAGACAAGGTACTTATTTATCCCTCATAGTCTTCTTCCAACTTATTCTCATCGAATTAAGATAATATATTTTTTTTTGCATGACATTAAGTTTGGTATCACTATGTTAAAAATTTGTAGCTATAAGGTTTCTACCTTATAACCATAATATACATTTCGAAGAGAACCATACTTCCCTCATAAATTCGATGGTATATAAACTATGATCACTTATAGTCCAAACCATTAGTCAATACATATATTAAAACCTCAATTCCTAATGCCTTTTAACTCTGACGTTTTTTTATGGCATTCGTGTGGGATATACGAATACGACAGGGATAATTGGCCCACGTTTGCACACTTTCATATGCCACGCGGTCCCTTTCCATGTGACTCTTTGTACCTACACATTTATAATGATGGAAATATTGTTTGTGAGATCAGAGGGTAGAGATTGATTAGGGTTAAACATATCGACTTACCCTACTCTTCCCAGTTTCATTCAAATTCATTTGATCTTTTTATTCCACTATAGTGTCACTCTGTGGTTTATAAAAGTGTCATCAGTTAGGGTCATATTTTTATGGCCATTTGGCCACCATTACACCTATAACTCGTCACAGGGGAATGCCTGTAATCCCCAAGATTCATTCTGAACTCTTGCTAATCTCGCAGGTACATTATATTTGGTATTTTTCATTATATTTGTCAATTTTTGTTAATTGTATCTACCTGTAAGGAAATTCACTTGTTTAGCTGTAGTTTTCAATTTCTTCCGGAAGGAAAACAATGAGCCTAGTTAGAGAGAATTTATGACTTCCAACTGAGTCTTTTTGGATTTCAATTTCTTCTTTAGGGGTAGGATCTAACTATATTTTTCTCTATCTTTTATAAATAAATAAATAAAAAAATTAGTTTTCGACATTTGGAGAGGATATTTCAATAAACTCTTACATTGTGGAGATTGCATCCAGAGCATTTTTCCACACTCTTCTATTGTTATCTAGGTTATTGGCCAGGGAATTTTCACTCATTTGCTCTTACCTTTTGAATTTAGACCTTGTATTTACATTTGGTTTATTGTATTTGGGGTTGATATTGTGACAAAAGAGATAGGGTTGAGAATGGATTTTACCATTCTCTCAAGTACCTTATTGAATTAATTGTATTATGATTCTTGGTGAATGAAGAGTTTTGGTCCAATTTAGTTCCTTTGGGAAATTTTTAGGACTTCTTGAGTTTTCCCTTTCTTTATATTATTGAATCTGCGACAAAGGTTTTACAATTGAATTATGATTTTACATTCTTTCGACTAAAGTCCCAAAAATTTATTATGAAATTTATTTCATTTTTTGCTCTTAGGGTTTTTATCAAAACCCTAGCGATGTTCGCCCATTTGTCGTTTTCAATAGCATAGATAAATTATCAGTGATTTCCATGAAGACTTCACTTAATGAACCTCTAAAATAGCACGTGTTTTCATTCCATAGTAAATAATACCCTTAATTTGACTACATATTGGAAAATACCTCTGAAAATAACTTTATTTAACTCACTATCAATACGAACTCAATACACGTTCCCAATTTTAAAAACCCCTACTTTCACTAGATATTGTAGGTATCCATTTTTTCATTAACATTTTTTATACCACTTTATAATTTTTATTCCTATATTTTCATTAACAATGGTAAGAAAATTATGCTCCTAGAAAGAATAACTTAAATACTAGGTAGTTGAAAACTTTAAAGTTACAATAAAAAAGAGGCAGATATAAGTTGGTTGATTTATAAATACATGTTATAGAAAATTTGAACGGAAAACACATAGATTTGAACTCTCAATTTCATCTATTTTCTATTGAATATTGACACTTATCTCACTTATAGAATAGGAAGAGGAGAGAAAGTATAATGAATATGGACACATGCAAAATCCTATCTGGTTGGACTTTGTCAAATCATAGCCCTAACTTGATCAACTAGTGCACCACAGTTGCATGGCAAGAGTGCCAGGTAAGTGTGTCTCCATCAAAAGATGAAAAGGAGCATGCAAGCATGCATCCCTATCTTGAGATATGGGTCCTCTACCTAAGATGGGAATTTTTCATGCATAAGTATTCTAATTCACTAAGGATTTGCACCTTCTTAGTAAGAATAGATCATGCATGCTGAAAATAACAAAAGAAAGCTCTCATAATAGAAAAACTCTATCCAAAGATGAAACTTCTAAATTTGAAACAACATCTAAACTGAAATTAATTGAAGGTGTGACATACGTGCCCTTAGCACACATGCACCCTTTTCCAAAAAATAGTCTATTTCGCTATATCCCGTGGCATGCATATACCCTCTACCAAGAAATAATTAGTATCACTATCTCCACTTTTATTCAACCTATTCATCAGTAACGAAAGGAAAGGGTGAAGGTGCCATATATGTTGTCTTCTCTACTGCCCCATCATTTGGATGATCACTAGCTGAGCAACACGTAAAAAATATTAACATGCACTTTAGACATAGATCATAGGGGTATTATTAATGTGATGCATTTCTATTCTGGAGCAAGGTTGCTTGGGAGTAGGAGAAGAAGCAAGAAGTGGGAGTGAAGTAGGAGAGAGGAGTGACATTTTCAAAAACCTAGGTTGGGAGTGATTCTAGGAGGTAATTTTATATAATATATGTTTTTGTATATTTTGATGCATATATGTCAACAAAAACATGTAGAATGATCACTTTGTGATAAAAAACATAAAAACATGGATTAAACTATATAGCATCATTCATCTAACTTAGTTATAATCTTCATCAACCATAAGTCCACAAATTACAAGTTCTCATTTATATAGCATACAAGGGTGCACATAACCAAAATAACATTGAGTACAATCCATCTTTGAACTGAAAATACATCAACAAATAGGCTTTGGATGGCCTCTAGCATCCAAAAATATCATGCTACAACAAATACCTACATATCATCAAATCATTGCCTATCTTGGGATATTTTTCATTAATATCACCCTTTAAGCATTAACATACATTAGAAAAAATGTAGCATGTCAAGTTAATATTTTGTTTGAGTGACAGGTACATTTTTAGCAGGTTCATAATAGAGGAGCTCGAAAACCAATGTCACTAACATCAGGGAACATAGAGGGCTTGGTTCTATTTATTAAATACAAGTTCCATACCCTAGTACATGAAAAAATCCATTGGAAACATTGGAATTCCCTCAATCCCTCAATCCTGAAAAACTCGTAAGTATGATCGATTTTGAGTGAGATATAAAATTCAACTTTCTCCATATTAAATCTAATGAGTTTGGAACCACTCTCAAACATATTGAGTAATTTCATGGTAATGTTAAAAATTTAAGTAAAAGGATGAAAGTGAAGGATAAGGAGAATGCCACTTTTACTTTAAGAATTTAACATTACCATGAACTCCATGTCAATACTAGGGCCATAGGTTTGAATATTAGGATACTACGGAACTAATATTACTATATTTTTTTTCTTTCTCCCTCCCACTCTCAATACTCCCAAAATACTCCTGAACCTCTATTTCTCCAACCCACTTATTTTTTGCCTCCGTGTGCCCAATGTATTGTATAAACAATACCTTATAATACACATATTTTTATACAACATATAAAAACCCTTTACCCCCTATTATATTATCAATATATTATTTCATTTTTTCCTCATTTTTTGTGCCCCAATATGAACACACATGATATGGTATTGCTTTGTCAGTGAAGCTCCAATGGTTATTTCTCTTCGTTTTATGAAGAATTTTAATTTTCCTTCTCTAATCCATTCTCATGTTTGTGATAGGCATAGTTTCTAAAACAAAGGAATGAGCTTTCTCAGTGATAGGTATATTTTCCTTGGAACCTCTTCTCCCTTCATATACTAACCTTATGGTTACTAAAATTTTCATAATAATGGTTCAAACTCTAACCCTAGCTTGTAATATTTGGCTATAGGTATGACATTGGATGCTAATTTCTTGGTTAATTTGCATTAGGATTTTGTTTTGAAGTGAGAACTAAAACCCACCTTATTGCTTCTACAGGTCGACACCTTGAAACACTCACTTTCTCCTAAGGTGTATTGTTATAATCTAGACCCAATTCAATGTAGGTTTTCCATTGTTTATTATCTTTCAACCCTACAAGGTTTTATACATTGTACAATTCAGCCATAGACATTTCAGACCATAGACTTGCCTTATAAAGTTTTGGAAATTTTCCTATATAGTCTTCTTTTGACTCTACTTTACAAAGACACTTGTAAAAGAACAAGGTTGATGTATTTATTTTGGGTTACAACAAACATGTATATGTTCCCTTTTTTATATTGAAAAGGTCTTACTTTTACTTTGTCCACCATGGTTGTTGTTGACTTGTGATTGATCTAGTTATACATGTATATTATTCCCTTATGAAGTTATCTATTTTCAAGTTGTTGTTTCTCTCTTAGTCTACGGGTTCACCAGGAATCGAAAACTATCTTTCCTCCATAGTTATGTAAATTTAGCACTATTGATACCTCATATAATATTATTACTCAGTTTTGAATTATCTTTCCTTGGTCACATTCGAGATTGTCGAAATAGCATGTGAACTCACACTTAACATATTATAAAGGATTTGACTGTAAATTACAACTTCCTAATTGATTCGTGATATGTCAAGAATTTATTTACTTTATTAATTTAGTTCCTATGCTCTTATGCTTTTAACCTTATTCAAACAATTCCCTTATTAAACAAGTCTCAACTCGTTACTCATTTCTTACCACTTACAATATCCTCGTTGAATTATGAACATTGTAAGACTATCACAATGTATATGTTGTATGCTTAGTACCAAAACTTGGGAAAAGGTTACAATTAATTCCATAAGTGCATGCATGTAAATATGCATTATACTCCATTACCATGCAAGGAGCCTTGAGCACTACTAAGGGGGGATGAATCAATAGTGTGCCTTATGAACAATTTTTACCAATTTTAACTTTAACCATTTCATGCATTAATTTAACTAGCATAACATGTGAATCATATGAGCAAAAACCAAAGCAATCCTAAGAGAAACAATTCACAACACAACAATCAACCACATTAGAACACACGATATCTCGTGAAAACCCTTTCAGGAGAAAACCACCCATGTTGTTGTTGCTCTTCTCTGAATATTTTGTTATGTCAAGTTGTAGTCTATTACATAGATTTCTGGTTACCACTAGCTAGGAGGCTTGACCTCTAACACAGGTTAGGAGACTCGATCCAAAATATACATTGAGTTGATGACCATCACGTAGAAATTCCTTGTAGATTCAAACTAATTAAGTAATATACTAAAAGAAAAAACTTGAATCTACTCTAGTCATGAGAAAAAACAATTAATTGATTGAGAAATCACAACATAAACATGAGACAAGAATCAATCACATAGGCTTAAGAGTTTTATTAGATTATAAAATAGAGAAGAAATACAATGCTTGTTCAAGCTTGAAAAATCTTTGCACAAGTATAATCTATCTCACTACCTCCCAACTTGACTTTGGCCAATACTTAGCCAATTCTGATACCTTCCAAGCTCCTATTTCCTTGCATTGTTTCCTTGAGAATTAGCCCCCTATTAATTAGGAAAATTTCAAATTATAATTACACAATCCCTATAGGCCCTTCTTTGACTGCATGCACCACCTATACAACTTGAAAAATTATACAATTAATAGTACACTCTCATTGAAATCCAATCTCAACATGGTAACTCAAATTTCATGCATGCCTGAGTTAATTTTGGTTGATTTATCAGTTAACTGGTTGAACACTGAAGTTGCACCCCATTGCTAGACCTCATACTAGTTCCTTCAATAGCTGGAACTAATTTAATTAACCTTAACTTAATTTAACTGAATTAAACTATTACAACTCAAATTAAACTCAACCTAGGCTCCTAAAATTTAGGAACCACTCTACATGACTCAAGTTAGGCCCTCAACGCAAATTAGCTAAGCCAACTAAGTGGAATTAACTTGGTTGACACAGTCTTGTTTTCTTATGATCTGGAATTACAATTTTATCCTAATTTAATTCAAGGGAAAATTAAATCCGATTCTCTTATTGCCATTTTCAACACTCCCTCTCAGTAAGAAAGGGATTATCGGATACCCCAATCTTGTCTATATGAAACTTGAATTTTCCTCTTGACAATGCCTTCTTAAAAATATCTTCATAATGTTCCTATATAGGAATGTATTCTAACAACATGATCTAGATCTAGACATAATCTCATAGATGGTGATACCAAGTTTCCATATTCCTGGATTGATCATGAAAAACTAGATTTTTAGAGAGTTTTATACAACTCTGATTGTCATAGTAAAACACAGTTTGATCCATCATCTCACCAAATAACCAAACAATAATATTCCTCAACCAGATAACTTCACAAGATACTTGACTAGAAGTCATGTACTCTACTTATGCTGAACTGAGTGCAATTTATCTCTACTTTGTGATGTACTAAGAAAATGTTGTTGACCCAATATTGAAGACTCCTAATGTGCTCTTCTGACCTGATGGACTGCCCACCCAATTTGCATATATGAAGCCTTGAAGCTTCACTCCTATCTATATGTACCAAATACCATACTAAGTAGTTCCTTTGAGGTATCTCAAGACATGTTTAGCTGCATTCCAATATAGTTTGGTTGGCTTAACTATTTCTTTACTTAGATGGTTAATTGCATAACACATGTATGGTCGTGCAGTCACTAAATACATAAGTGAACCCACAAGTGGCCTGTAAATAATGGCCTCCACCTCATCACTTGAAGTGGCATCCTCTTTCCTCTAACGACCTGATAGAGGAGTTTCCATGGGTTTGCTACACTCCATGTTGAACTTCTTCAGTATGTCATTGATGTATTTTCCTTAAGAGAAAAACAATTCCCCATCTCATTGCCATACTTCCAAACCTAGGATCTAATGCATGAGTCCAATGTCCTTCATATTGAATTCTCTTGCGAGATCCTCTTTGCAAGACTTAATCATCTTCTTGTCACTGGTTAAAATCAAATCATCGACATATAATACTATAATTAATCATTTACCTTCAACAATAATATGGTAAATGTTTGCATCTACTTCACTTTTGGTAAAGCCCAACTTGGTGAAATAACTATTGATCCTTGTGTACCAAGCACAGGTTGCTTGTTTCAATCCATATAGTGCTCTCTTGAGTCTGTACACATGTGACTCTCTGTCAAAGGTCTCAAATCCTTCTGTCTACTGCATGTACACCTCTTACTCAATCACTTCATTGAGGAATGTTGTCTTCACATACATCTGATGGATCTTCCATCCCATCTGTGTTGTAAGTGATAGAATTGATCTGATAGAAGAGTAACTTGCTACTAGAGAAAAGGTCTCCTCGTAATCAATTCCCTCCACTTGAGAGAACCCCTTGGCCACAAATTGTTCCTTGTGTTTTTCGATGCTTCTGCCTACAACTTGCTTCACCTTGTATATCCACCTAGAGCTTACCATTAATTTGTTTTCTAGTCTTGTGAAAACTTCCCAAACATTGTTTCTGATTATGTAATCATATTCATCTACCATCATCAAACTACATTGCTTCCTCTGTTGGGTTGTGTTATATTATTTCCATGACTAGCCCACATATTTAACTAGAGGGTTAGAGGGGAGGCAAAGCCCCCCTTCATTACGCTGATTGTGTAGTCGGGGGGGTCACATGGGGTTTGAGGTGTACCCGTAACTCCACTTTATGGGGTCTAGGGCAACACCTTGGAAAATTTTGGTTTTGGACCCTATGTTAGGTTGGGCGGACCCACCTATGGTTTTGTGCATTATTTTCACACAGGCTTTTTGGATATGATGGTTTTCGGTTCATGGTATTGGATGCTTCGACATGTATAAATATGTATTATAACATTGAAAGGAACATAACGAAAAATCAAGCTGGTAGTCCTGGTTTTGGGATCCAGGGGAAATCTTTGTGTGTATGTGTTTTATGTGTTATGCTCTCGCATTGTTTATTTTCTATGTTTTATAATTTGTATGCAGATAATTTCTATACAGGTTAAAACCTATGTTTGGTATCAGAGTAGTTTTGGCTTCAAGGGGACACCTTTATTGTTGAGGGGTTTCACTCGGGCCTATGGTAGACCCTGTTCAGTGGGATATCTATGAGATCGATTCTGGTGGTGAAAGAAGACGACGAGTAGTGGAAATATAGAGATAAAGAAATTTAATGGTCAGAGTTTTGAGTTGTGGAAACTCAAGATGGAGGATCTGTTGGTGGATAAAGATCAATGGATCATGGTAGATCCGGTTACTAAACCAACGGGAGTGTCCGATGAAAAATGGAAGAAGTTGGATCGAAAGGCAAAGAGCACAATATGATTGTGTGTCTCAGATTCAGTACTGCTGAATGTATCAGGGGAAGCTACGGCGAAGGCTTTGTGGGACAAGTTAGGGACTTTGTACCAATCTAAGTCTCTGCTGAATAAACTATTCCTGCAGAAAAAACTATATAACCTGAGGATGAAAGATGGAGACACAGTGACAGAGCATCTAAACGCATTTAATACTGTGGTAAGTCAGTTAGCATCTGTTGATATTAAAATTTCAGATGAGGATAAGTGCATCAGTTTGTTGTCTTCTCTACCAGATTCGTGGGATAGTCTAGTTATTACAATAGGTAGCAATGGAATTGCCTTACAGTTTGATGAAATAGTTTCATCCTTGCTGACGGAGGAGATGAGATGGAAAAATATGGAGCGCTAGAATGGTGATGCCTTCTCTGTATGAGGACAGTCCCAGAATAGAAACAAAAGTAAGTCATCGAGTGGGAGATCTAAATCTAGAGGGAGATCTAAGTCTCTGGGAAAACCTATAAAGGTGGTGTGCTAGAAATACGGAAAGGAAGGGCACTACAAAAGGGACTGTAAATCTAAAGTTCCTGATAAAGGAAAGGGATCTAATGATGCTCCTTCTGCGGAGGTGAAAACCACCTCAGATGAAGGTGGGGATGTGTACTTTTCTTCTTCAAGTACAAATTTAGATCACGAGGCATGGTTGATTGACTCAGATGCATCCTTTCACTTTACTCCCCATAGAGAGTGGTTCTACGAGTATGAGAAATACGATGATGGTGATATCTTCTTAGGGGATGATAGGAAGGGTAGAATCATTGGTCACAGAAAAGTAAAGTTGAAGTTGCAAGGTGGAAGGGTTAGAATACTTCTTGGTGTTTTGCATATTCCTATATTGGCCAGAAATCTGATTTTTGTAAGCAAGCTAGATGATGCAGATGTAAAAATAGTGTTCGAGAAGGATACCTGCAAAATGGTTTGGGGAGAACTGGTCTTGATGCAAGGATTTCGAATTAGAACTATGTACAAGCTACAAGGTAGCATTGTTATTGATGGGTGAAACAGTTCTGTCGTTCCTAAAAGTGGAGCAGAAAATCTAGTGGTCTCTGGAGAGAAGACCATGTTGTGGCATCAAAATCTTGGACATATTGGAGAGAAGGGCCTTCAAATACTTCATGGTAAACGTATGGTAGTAGGTATGAGTAACAGCTCTAACAGCTCTCTGGATTTTGATTTCTGTGAAAATTGTGTCTATGGGAAGCAGAATTGGGTGAGTTTACCCTCTGGTCGTAAGAGGGTGAAACATATATTAGAACTTGTGCAGAATGATGTGTTTAGACATGTGAAGGTTCCATCACTGGGTAAGTCTGTGTACTATGTATCATTTATAGATGACTTCTCAAGGAATACATGGATATATTTCTTAAGAAGAAATCTGAAGCCTTTGACAGGTTTAAAGAATTTAAGGCTCTCATGGAAAATCAGACAGAGAAGAAGATAAAGGTGCTGAGGACAAATAATGGTGGAGAGTTTTACAACAAGGAATTTGAAGAATTATGTAAGAAGTGTGATATAGCATGACAGAAGACTACTCCATATACACCTCAAAAAAATGGAGTTGCAGAAAGAATGAATAAGACAATGATGGAAAGGGCAAGAAGCATGCTCAGTGGTGCTGGGTTAGGACAGGAATTGTGGGCAAAGGCGGTGGATACTGCATGTTACGGGGTCAAGAAACCCTCTCTTTCACATCTGAGGTTATTTGGATGTGATGCATATGTACATGTTCCACAGGAGAAATGAACCAAGTTGGATAGTAAATTTGAAAAGTGCAACTTTATTGGGTATAAGGATGGTTTAAAGGGTTATAATCTTTGGAACCCACTCACACGAAAGGTTGTGTACAACCGAGATGTGGTGTTCAGAGAGGTAAAAGATGTTACTAAACATGAAATCCAACCAAAGGAACCTGAGAAGATAGAGTTTGAGCTTAAGGAGGAAGAATCAGACTCTATAGTAGAGGAGGAATCAAAAGATGAAGAGCCACAAACTCTGGGTGTCAGAAGATCAGTTCGAGAAAGAAGGCAGCTAGAAAGGTATAGTCCACCTACTTTCTATTCAAATTTTTCTTTATCTATTACTGATGATTATCTCAGAACTGTGAAAGAAGCAGTAGATTTAGAGGATGGAAAACTCTGGAAAGAGGCCATGGTTGATGAAATGGCATCTTTGCACAAAAATGAGGCTTGGGATTTGGTGGAGTTGCTGTCTCGAAGGAAACCCATTGGCAGCAAATGGGTGTTCAAGAAGAAGACAAATACAGAAGGAAAGGTGGAGAAATACAAAGCTCAATTGGTAGCAAAAGGTCATTCCCAGGTGCTGGGAATTGATTTTGGTGATATTTATTTCTCTTATTGCCAATGTAACTTCTATTATATTACTTTTATCTATTGCTTCTGCTTTTGATTTTGAGGTAAAATAGATGGATGTGAACACAACATTTCTTCACGGGGATCTGGAAGAGGAAATATACATGAAGCAACCTAAAGACTTTATGGTGAATGGTAAGAAAGAATTGGTATGGAAGTTAAAGAAGTCTTTGTATGGGTTAAAATAGTCACCAAGGATGTGGTATCAGAAATTTGATACATTTATACAGGGACTTGGCTTCACTAGAAGCAAAGCAAATCACTGTGCGTATTTTAAATTAATTGGTGACCATGTTATTTATTTGGTCTTGTATGTGGATGATATGTTGCTAGTTAGAAATGACAAAGAAATTATCCAGGATTTGAAGACCCAATTGTCCTCCAAATTCGACATGAAAGATCTCGGTGCTGCAAACTATATTTTGGGCATGGAAATTAAAATAGATCGGGCAAAGAGGAAGCTTTGGTTAAACAAGAGGAAGTATGTCGAGACAATATTGTAGAGGTTTAATATGCAGGATAGTAAACCGGTGAAGGTTCCTATTCCTGTAGGTGTGAGGTTATCTGCTGAACAATGTCCCAAGACACAAGAAGAGGAACAGGACATGTCCCGTGTTCCATATGCAAGTGCAGTCAGTAGCTTGATGTACGCCATGGTCTGTACTAGACCAGACATTGCACATGCAGTGGAGTATTGAGAAAGTTTATGTCAAAACCAGGGAAGGAGCACTGGACAGCAGTGAAGCGGGTTTTCAGGTATTTGCGTGGCACTAGTGATTATGGTTTGTGCTACCAAGGAAGACCAGTATTGGACAGAGTGTTGGATATTCGTGGCTTTGTTGATGCAGACTGGGCTGGAGATCTGGATCAGAGAAGATCTACAAGTGGGTATGTGTTTAACCTATTTGGAGGTGCAGTTAGCTGGATGAGTAAGAAACAATCTGTAGTGGCACTATCAACTACAGAGGCAGAATACATGGCAGCCACTCATGCAAGCAAGGAAGCAGTTTGGTTGCAGAGATTGTGTTCAAGTATGGGTTAGTACAGGGAGCTATAAGGATAGACTGTGACAGCCAAAGTGCAATTTTCTTGGCAAAGAACCCTGCTTATCATTCAAAGACAAAGCACATTGAAGTTCAGTATCACTTTGTGAGGGATATGATAGAAGACAAAAAGGTGTTGCTGGTAAAGGTGGACACTTTGAAGAATACTGCAGATGCATTGACAAAAATCTGTGAGCTCTGAGAAGTTCTCTTGGTGTAGAGAAACAATGGGCGTTTCAAGGCTGAAAAAATGACTAAGCTC